>NJDD01000085.1:586927-597740 GCA_002245505.1 Calephelis nemesis | reverse complement strand
CACATGACCGAACCAGCGGAGCATGCCCTTTCGCATTTTAACACCAACACTTTCTTTCAATCCCACTCTTTCTCGGATCTCACTGTTACGAATGCGGTCAGCGAGTGTGACACCACAGATTTTCTGACATACCCAACTCTCGCTTCCATACAATAACGTTGGGATAAGCACAGAATTATGCAAAGCGAGTCTAGATAACTTCGAATTAATATTAGTCGAGTTAGTTACAAATAATTTTGCTTTTTACTTTACTCCCCGTGTTGGTCTAGGCTCCTTTGTAGAATAGACCATCTGCCTTCCTTGCCAGGCAGCTCGTAAAAGGCAAGCATAGGCTCACCGTCACTAATATCGTAACATGGTGGTAGAGTTTAGCAGGGACTCGCCCTGATTGGTACCACCGCCTTACCTATTCCTTCTGCCATAACGTCATGACGTGTTCCGGTTCGGCGGACAAGGTAGCCGGTAAACTTACTTTTGATCAGGTTGGCAACGCACAATTACCACCTTTGGTGTCTCTAGGCAGTGTGAATTTCTTACCATCAGGAAATCTATCTGCTTGTTTGCCAACCATATCATTTAAAAAAGTAAGTAAAGGTAGCAAAAGTAAAAAGTCTACAAAGGTATAAAAAGATTATTTAATGTTATAGAAAATGTTGTTAGCACGTAACATGCTGTTTGCACGTTCCTGGTTTAAATTTTTAACACTTTTAATTTTAACCCAGAAACGTGCAAGCGGACCTAACAGTTGTATTTTAAAATATAGATTTTTATGGTGGACTGTACTCAATCAAAAAGTAACAATCGGAAATTATGAAAATTGTAATTAGATTAGTTTAGCACCTTAGTAAGCAAATCCATGTGTTCGGGATAGCCTTGTTATTAAAAGCGCCTGTACCATTAATGGAACACCGCGTGGATAAAACAACACCTTTAGCTACTAGCTATCCTTGTTAGAAACGCCTTTTTATGTGTACTTATCGTAGATAGACACATTTTCTTGCTATAAATACTGATCAAATCACTTTTATTTTGCTGTAACTGAGCATCAAAACTGAAAAAAAATCATCGTAATTTATATTATTAGATAAGACGTTTTGAGTGTATGTCTTTCAAAACATCGAGAGCCGCTTCCATATTCCTGGGTTTAAATATATATATATGAGTTAGCTTTTAACAAGGGTAAATCACTTTACATTTGATAGCCTAACTCACTATTCAATTTAACCCGAAAACGTGCAAACGGCTCCAACGGGCACGGCCAGGATTACATATCTTTAGTCTTTAGCTATCTATAGTTTTGGTAAAGAGACTTTTGCAGTGGACTGTACTTAATCTCAAAAGTAACTATCAGAAACCACGAAAATCATTTTCGATTCGCTTAGTACCTTAGTTAGCAAATCGATTTCGTATTTCGGCTTATCTACTTGCGGCTAGCCTTGTTATTAGAAACGCCTGTGCCACTAATGGAACACCACGTGGATAAAACGACACCGTTACTTCTCAAATCACGTACACTATTGTAATATCCAATCGCCTAGAAATGAGATTGCAGCTAACAAGTTATTTACTTTGACGTTTTAATATGTTGAACGGCTGAAAAAAAAACTATTTAAAAAGGTAATTATAAAGTGGTGTCCGTAATGGTACGCACCGGCATGTCGGCATTGTGAGTACGCTAAACCCCCAAGATTAATTTAAACAGCACAATAAAGCTAGTGATAGCAATGCATTTAATAAGTGACGATATAAACTATGATTTTATAACAGTAGATGCGACGATCGGCAAATTATAACAAAATCCCCCCATTTTCCCCGTGTTGGTCCGGACCGGACCATCTGCCTTTCTTGCTAGGCAGCTCGTAAAAGGCGAGCATAGGCGTATCATCATCACTAACACCGTGTCATCTGACTAGGTGGTAGAGTTTCGCAGCGACTCGCCCGGATTGGTACCACCGCCTTACCTATTCCTGCCACCATAACGTCATGACGTGTTCCGGTTCGGAGGGTCAGGTAGCCGGTAAACTAACTTTTGCTCGAGGCCTAACATCCCGGCGTCAGGTTGGTAACGCACCATTACCAGCTTTGGTGTCTCTAGGCGGCGTGAATTTCCTAACATCAGGAAATCTGTCTGCTTGTTTGCCTTCCTATAACATTAAAAAAAATCTAATATTTCAATCAATCAATCAGTCATTTATTGCTTCATATGTCACAAAAAAGGTATTACAAATTATTCCCATTAGTTGTTTGAAGGACATATATACCCTTTTAGGGTATTGCAAATTGAAGCGGGCCGATCCAGTTTACATTTCACCTTTTAAAATTATCCAATATGTAATCGCTCAATGTATAGAAACTTTTTACTATCAAAAATTTCTTTAATTTTTTTGAAAACCTTAGGTCATTCATCTCTGACTTTATTTCATTGGGTAGTTTCTTGTAAGTCTTTATGGTCATAACATAAGGTCCGGAATTATGTATTTTGAATTTTGACGGGGGTAATTCTATTATTCTTAGTATATTACTGAAAATATGCATAACGTGACCAGACATCCGAGCTTGAATGGAACCGTTCAGTTTTTCGGATGTCCGATGTTCCGTAAGATTTTTCGATTTCCCCGAATGTCCCGTTTAGATAAAATGAATGACTAACTGATATGTGTACAGTGTACTATTAGGCAATGCAAGTATTTAGTTACATTTGCGGCTGTCTATAAAAATATAATTGTGTTTTAGGGATATGTAGGTACATATGGACAATAAAACTGTTAATTTACGAAGAAATCGTCGTCTTACTTTGACCCAGAAAAAATAAATCGACGGTATGCAATTAATTTACGGTCTATATCCAGACCACCCAAATATATATAATAAAAAATAACGGATTTTTATTTTTGAATAGATATATAGCAAGAAAACTATCACTTGTTATGTTTACCTAATCCTGAAAAAACATCTACACTTCTTTTTAGTTAAAGGGACTAATTAAAAGCAAGCCATTTTGACTTTCAAGTGGTTTAACAAATTTGTTGTGAGCACGTGCTTATTTTTATTTAGAATTATAAAACAATATCAATCGTTTATAATAATTACATAGTTTACATATTTACTGGATAATGTATACGTGTGTCTTTCATCATTAGAAAATTACTATTCAAATATCATAAAAAATGTTGATTTGCATCATTTAATAGTGTATTAGTCATAATTAACTGCATGCAAGTAGAAACTAAACAATAACTTGAAGATATTTGTTTGTCGCCTCTGTGGTCTAGCGGTCCGGGTGTTGGACTTGACTGCATGAGGTCTCGGGTTCGAATCCCGGGTCGGCCAACAAAAAAAAAATTGTTGGTCGGGATTGGAAATGTGCCCGGTTGGCGATAGGCTTGCCACCTATCACATTGTGGGAATTAATGTCTTCGGCTAATCGTGGGTTCCCTGGTTGTGCCTCTGCCTACCCCTTCGAGGATATGGGCGTGAAGATACCTTAATTTGTTTATTAAAGTCCACATTTATAAATGGATTACCTATAGTTATAATTAAAGGAAAATCTACACATTAAAATATCATCGACATCCATACATGCTTTCGTTTCTGATCTGAGTTGGAGATAGTTTATTACGTTTTTTGGAAATATGATTAAAACCTCGTCCGACGGATAAGTAGTTGAGATTGATGGAATAACCTGAGGTCTGTGACCGGTTGCGGGGTGAGGGGGAGCGCCGAAAAGCCGTAAGGCAACATTGCGCGAACTTGCCCGAAACTAACCATAATTTACTACTTGTTGGACGGCTGGTGACGACGCGTGCGATTTTTTCCTACCCGAGGAGAATTCACAATATCCAAGCTTCATCTTTTGGGAGTACGTTAATGAGGTTCGAGTTAAGATGGCGGCTTAAATCAGATAAAACGAGGTTTGCCTTTAAACACTGGTTTTTTGTCAAATTTTGAAATTGGCGCTGGGAGATATGTTGGATATATGTAATTTTATTGTACATAATGACGGAAGATAAGGAGCTCAATAAGCAGCCAGTTTGAGAGCGCGGATGTGGAATTTCGGTAGCCCACGGCTGGACAGGTCCGTATTTTGCATTTATCAATGTAAACTATGGCGAAAATATCGCAATAAAGGTTTTTATAAGCATTGACAATAAGATGAATGTAGATCATTTTTAATGCTGTCTTAAATACAAGCAAAAACAATGCGATTGATGCGAATAAATATTTATATATTTCATAACAATTACAATTCATAATTAATGTTCATTTTATTAATATAATTACGAATATATAACAAAATTCATTTGACTGGCCTTAAGTTTTTTCACATGTTCATGGCATACTTTATACGTGGAAAAGAAAAGAAAAAAAGAAAATAGTGTGTTCCTGTTAGGCTAAGAATCTATTATTATTAGTCACTAAGTGGTTTTTACATTGCTTGCGACAATACTCACCCAAAATCCTCAGGCTAGCAATGCACCATTAACAACTTTGGTGTCTCTTGGCGACTTGAATTTATTACTATCAGGAAATCCGTTTTCTTGTTTGCCTTCCAACAACATAAAAATAATATGCATTATTAAGTACAACTTAAAAAGCACTAGTCGGATCATGAGAAAACTGATATGAGACCATCTCGGAATCACGACCTTTATAAAAAAGAAACACCAAAATCTTTCCAATATCATAAAAAAATATTTTTGCGGTATCCGCAATCATCCCCAATGTGTATAATAATGCGCTTCGTCTATATTTGTCAAGCTTTGGAAATCCGAATGCATTTTAAAGATATCTATATAGAGTTGTTGTTACGTCATAATTAATAATTTCGCTTAAATTTAGATTAGGTCAGCCAATTTAAAAATAAAAGAATAGAGTGTAAGAGTAGAAAGTGTTAACCCGAAGCGCATAATTTAAATAGTAGTACTATACTAAATTAAACTAGAAAAAAATTGCAACCATGCTGAATACGTTCCTGAAAGAGATAAAAAGTTAAGGGTGCGTGCAAACGGAATGCGATTGTTCGTTTTTGCGTTGACGTGAGAGGATCCGCTTTGCTGTAGGCAGTCATGATATCGTCGTTGTTCCTTATACTTACGCCGCATTATGAATGTTAATTACGCTACATCATACCTCAAAAACGTTATCTGTTTTGAGTTTTTCTTAAAAATCCTTGCGAATATTAACGACTGAGTTCCGAACTCAATGACCGAGGCGAGGGACACGGTAAATGTTCTTGTTTGACTTAACTAACAATGTTTCCCGACTGCAACTGGTCTTATAAATCTCCTTTAGCTTAGTTATGCGGTATTGAGGTAGACTACATACGGTTCCGAGTACAATTCCCAGTTTGGCCAATACAGATTTTTATTTGACCCCCTCGTTGGTCGAGTGGCACACGCCTCACTACATCGACCAACCGCTAGGCTCGGGTTCGATTTCCGACGTAGGCAGGCATTTGTGTAAAGAACATTTAGATGTCTGATTTTCCGGGTCTGGGTGTTTATTAAATTTATTCTGGTATACATTTAAGTATTTCTATATAATAGTATCGTTGACTGACACCCATAACACAAGCATATAATTTGCTTACTTTGGGGTTAGATTCAATTTGTGTAACTTGTCCAGGGATATTTATCATTAATTATTATTTATTTGGTCTAGTGGTGCGGAATTATTGTAGACTAAATGAGTTCGATTCCCAGTCGGGCCAACACAAATGCATGTATTTGATCACCTCGTTGGTCGAGTGGCAACCAAAACGATAAACCGCGAGGCTCGGGTTCGATTCCAGACAGGGCAGGCATTTATGTAATGAACATATTTGACTGTGTTTCCGTGTGCGGCCTTTTATTTGAATTAAGGTATTAATAGCTTTTACAGTATATTAGCTTTCATTCGCGGCTTTACCCACGTACCAATTTTATTTTATTGATGTATAAACTATATTTTTATTTTTCCTCGTGTTGGTCCGGGCTCCTTTGCAGGATAGACCATCTGCCTTTCTTGCCAGGCAGCTCGTAAAAGCCGAGCATAGGCTTACCATCACTAACACCGTGACGTCTGACTAGTTGGTAGAGTTTCGCAGCGACTCGCCCTCATTGGTACCACCGCCTTACCTATTCCTGTCGCCTATTTTTATTTCTTACCCGACCTGAGAATCGAACCCGCAACCTCAAGAAGTCAAGTCTGACGCCTAACCGCTAGACCAAAGAGGTGGTAATACATCTTATATTTCCGTATATGGCTATCGTAACAGCACCTTCACATTGGGTTAGGTCAGTTCTTGAATTCAGAGAATATTGTATTGTTTGAATTTGAATTATTGTATTACTAGCTGTTATCCGCGATTCCTCGTAGTTACAGTATGGTGCGGTACTAGCAGACCATACTAGCTTCGCACGGGTGGATAAACTGCTATGTTATTATAAACATCAACAATCAACAAAACCTTCCCGAAATATAATCATCAAAATCTTTTTATTATTGGAGGAGTAATAATGTAAATAACATACAAAATAAAATACTTTTTCTTTTTGGGTTCGGTTTAAAAATCTTTTTTTTTAATTGCAATTGCTTTAATCGACAAATTATCAATTGGGTTCTTCAAAAATATTTTTATAATTTCAACAAAAATAATTTTATAATTTTTTGAACAATTTTTTGTCCACCCTTAACATATAACCCGGTTTAAGCGGTTTTCCGTTATTCAGACAGATGCAGTTCTACGTGAACACTCTTCTAGGGACGGTTAACCCCTCTGCCCGTACTTCACTATGCCCAGAGCTACCCCGATATCTAAAGTTCTGACGGAAGCTAATTATTAATACGTGAACGTAGCCGCGGGCAATTAGGCCCGCCACATACATTCGGAACCCCGTTTCGAATTTCCGCAAGAAAAGGGCACCCTATACATATCCACTCAAATTCCGTACGTAAAATTACTGATCGTGTAGGTTAGCGGTAGGTCCATACATTGGATTGGATGTGTTGGATTTTTTTTCGTAACGGAATTCCGTAACATTCCGAATGTAAGTAGAGGGCCTTAGTATATACTTTTTTCAAAACGGAATTCCGTAACATTCCGAATGTATGTAGAGGGCCTTAGTATATACTTTTTTCAAAACGGAATTCCGTAACATTCCGAATGTATGTACTGGGCCTTAGTATATACATAGTTTGAATACAATTAAATCTTCCCTTATAATCTGAGCTGAGCGTAGATCTTGAGTACTTCCATTCGTCCATTATTAATTGCACTTCTGAAGTGCGAAGATTATCCTTCTTAAGGTACCGCAAGACAGGAAACACGCAACTCCTCACGCGATTCGGGAACTTATTAATCTGTCGCTTAATTGTAGGAATAGATTTACCATTATGGAACAGTAATTGAGATTAAAGATAGTTTTGTTTACACTGTTTTATGGAAATTCGTCCGTGTGATGATTATTCTATCAAAAACTTCAATGTATAATTAAGCGCAGTAAAATTACAAAAACCGACTTCTTCTATTTGATTAGGTGTGGCGTCACGATTCGATCATTCTTTTTTTAAAGTCAATGGTTTTGAAACAGTCTTATGTGAAATTTTTTTATGACATTGGAAGGCAAACAAGCAGACGGATTTCCTGATGGTAAGAAATTCCCGCCGCCTAGAGACATCAAAGGTGGTGATGGTGCGTTGCCAACCAGAGGCCGGGATGTTAGGCCTCGAGCAAAAGTAAATTTACCGGCTACCTTACCCTCCGAACCGGAACACGTCATGACGTTATGGCGGCAGGAATAGGTAAGGCGGTGGTACCAATCCAGGTGAGTCTTTGCGAAACTCTACCACCTAGTTAACACCTAGTTATTAACATCTTATTAGTAGTTTTTGAGTTAAATTTTCTTAAATTTTACACTTTTCTTGACTAAGTAATGCGCTGTTAAGTATGATTCAAAAACCACTTGTCGGATGATGATAAAAATAAAATGGGACCAACTCAACATCATGACCTATCTTTCGAAAAAAACCATCACAATCGGTTGGCTATTGGTGTGCAAACGCATAACAAACATACAAAAAAAATTACAGATACATTCGGCCGAGTTCTTAATTGAGAACTTCTTCCTTTCGAAGAAGGTTAAAATTGATAATCAAGTTAAATAAAAAAATATCCTATTTTAAATTTCACCGCAAACAGAATTAAGATCTACAGAATTAATTCTTCTTTGTAGAAAATCCCAACATTTTTTATACGATTTTTTTATAATTTGCTTATTTTAGGGATAGATATAATTTGTGTGATTTGACGAGAGACATTCACGATAACTTTATCTACATATTTGTTACAAAAATGCCTGACCTCATCGGGAATCGAACACAGACTGAACTAAAAATGCAGTCAAATATAAATGTCTAATATAATGAACATAAAAGTCTCTCAACACAATAACCATCTTTCTCTTTTTTTGACCTTTCCTCCAATATCGTTTTTCAAAACCTTGTGTCACTACAAGAACACCTGTTCAAATAGCTTTCGAAAAAACAACCAAAGTACTTTGTATTGTCAAATTCCATTCCAACTTGATCTAAATACATATCTAATTTTAAGGTTTCTTTTTAAGTTGTAAATAAATTTTCTCGTTTATTGTCAAGTAATTGTAATACGAAATGTATTTATATTACGTGATAGCATTTCTTGAATAGACTAACTTAACAATCATAAACTTAATAGGATTAAGTAATGTTATTGGGTGACGATTTCAAAACTAAATTACGAAAGGCAAATTAAAAATCAAATTGCCTTTTGGTACGCGTTCGCTCCGGCGTAATTGCGGGCGCGCGCGCAGATTATCAGGGGCAAGTGCGTTCGATAACATACGCGCACGAATGTATTATTAAATTTATTCCTTTTTCCCCAGAATTTACATAATGAGGGGGGCAAAAAGGTAATCTTTAGATTGTCCATCGCCTTTGAAAAATGCTTTGCAGGGCTACGATGCGCGGCGTAGGAATTAAGGCATAACAGCCTTAGGTTGGCAACGCACGTTTTTGATTGATAGCTAGTATGATCACTTCCGTATCACCGAAGAGTAGGCAGACGTATAACCAAGACACCTACAACTAGCCTAATACTACGTCTCACAATGTGATATGTGACAAGCCTATCGCTAAATGAGATATGTATATTCAACCTCAGACAACGTTATTTTTCACTAGCAGTTGGCTAGTGACTTGGCTTCTACTATACCGATTTGGATGAAACAAAGCCTATGTCACTCGTGGATAATGTAGCTTTCGAATGGTGAAAGAATTTTTAAAATCGGTCCAGTAGTTTTTGAGCCTATTCATTACAACCAACCAAACAAACAAACAAACAGAGTTTTCCTCTTTATAATATTAGTACTTATGATTAGAAAATTGAAAACCTCATTTCTTGTTTCCTCTTGGAAAAGACACATCTTTATTTCTTGAATTTCTTATCATCAATTAATTTACTTGTTGCATTTGAAATCTAATTCAATCTCAAAAATTCGTGATGTACGAGCGTTGGCAAGTTTTGTTAGTGTAAGTGAATCGTTGACGAACACAATATTTGGCAAATATTTCGAATATCAAAAGTTGATATAAATTAATTAAAAAAAAAGTGTCTTCATTCAAATATCCCCGAAGAACTAAGGCACCTACGACTAGCCGAAGACACTAAGGCCCACAATGTGATACCACCTATCAAGCCTATCGCCAACCGGGCACATATCCAATCTAGAGCAACGTTTTTATTTTATTAGAAAATTGAAAAAACCCAATTTTCTTTTCGTTGCCCGACCCAGGATTCAAACTCTGGACCTCATGCAGTCAAATCCAACAACTAAACCACTAGACCACAGAGGCGATCTAAATGATGATTTATATTGGAGAGATGATTTAAATTGATCAATCAAAGAAGACTTATAAACAAAATAAAAAAATACCGTTCAATAGGTTTTTTTTGTATGATATTGGAAGGCAAACAAGCAGACGGATTTCCTGATAGTAAGAAATTCACGCCGCCTAGAGACACAAAACATGGTAATGGTACGTTGCCAACCAGAGGCCGGGATGTTAGGCCTCGAGCAAAAGTAAGTTTACCGGCTACCTTGCCCTCCGAACCGGAACACGTCATGACGTTATGGCGGTAGGAATAGGTAAGGCGGTGGTATCAATCCGGGCGAGTCGCTGCTAAACTCTACCACCTAGTCAGAATCCACGGTGTTAGTGACGGTGAGCCTATGCTCGCCTTTTACGAGCTGCCTGGCAAGGAAGGCAGATGGTCTATTCTACAAAGGAGCCCGGACCAACACGGGGAAAAACGCGGGTAGATGATTCAGTGTACTTTCGTGTTTTTAGTAGACATTACATAGTATTTCAGGGACGCATACTAGGCCTGCTGGACACCATTTGTCAAAGATAATGAGATTTGAAACGAGAGAAAGTCTGCCAGATCAAGGAATGTTAAACTTATAAATCATTCAAAATCTATTTCATTTTCACAAATTTGATTAGTTTTATTAGTAATTTCCCATAACTTAAGACTTTTTCAATTGACATTATTTTTATAATATTTCGGCATATGAATTTTAGAATGGGAGTAGTTTGAGTTTGTTCATTACATACAAAGTTGTCCTTTAAATCCTCACTAATATTAAAATGTGTTTAAAACTAAACTATTCGTATGTTTATAGTAAGTTCCGTTTTCACGTACTTTCAAGTAATTTTTATTGAATTTTTGCATAGAAATAAGTACGGTCTCGGACACGGTCAAAGACCACCTTTTATTACATAGTCTCGATGTTTT
>NJDD01000085.1:574438-586545 GCA_002245505.1 Calephelis nemesis | reverse complement strand
TAGTCTCGATGGGTTTTTTTTATGAGAGCTAAATTACTAAGGTTGTCGCTCCGAAGCGATAAGACCACCTTTTTGTACATGAAGTTAAATGCATTTAAGTGAACAGTGTATAATTTTTGTAAATGTTTGGTACATAAATTGTACTTATTCATTTATTCATTCATACTTTGATATGAAGGTCTAGTTACGGGCTACAGCTAGTATCTTTAAATTAGAATTGACTTATTGCCACCCGCGAATTTAAATGCGTATTAAAGTTTTGTAGTCTTGCGGCTTCGTGGTGGTGGAGAAAGCTCAGCGTTACCTCAGTCGGCTCCTTCCGAAATTTGGACCTAAAGACACCTGCAGTCTTATGTTATCTGCTAATGTTTCATTGCTATTTGTTAAGGCTTTCAAAAATTTCTAAAACATGAACAGTGGAATTTACATGTTTTAGATGTTAATCTTTCAGAAATTTGACGTTTTTTCGTTTCACTTAATATTTTATTTTCAACCAAGCTTCAAAAAAGAGTTTCCGAATTCAAATGTACATTCTTTATGAAGTTTGAAGTTCACCGGTTGAACTAATTCTCAAGATTCTTAATTTAAAAGTACCTAGATGGGTTTTTGGTTGTTATTTTTAAATTTACGTGTGTTTTTTTTAAATTTTCATATTAATTTGTATTTATTTAAATGACATAAATAACGTAAATCAGATTTTAATAGTTTTACCGAGTTATTTCAGTTGTTTTCATGTGGAAAGAATGACAGATGAAAGATTGACAGAGCAGATATGCAATGCGAATGTGGATGGATGTAGGTACCAGGGGAGACCAAGGTTGACATTCCAGGATAGAATCACGGGGGATATCTGAGAGTGGTATCAAGAGTCTCGGAAACAAAGGCAAAGGGCATATGAAAAGGGCAAAGAATGTGGAGGAAGCCTAGCAAACCTGACAGGATCATGAGATTTGGCAGTCGATACTCTCTGTCTATGGTGTAAGGGACTTGGTATAAAGATATGTATATTAATATATACATACATATCTTCATGCTGTGTACTGTGGTTTTACAATAAAAATATTGAAATTAGTGCCAATCTCACTATTGTCCCAATTTATGGGAATTTTGATAACAACATGAACTTCCGCTTTGTGGTATTTGGTAAGTACGCCCTCAGTAACATTTTTACTTAAACATAACCTCGATGGTCGTGTGGCTAGCGTACACACCTAATTCGATTCCTGACGTGGCCAGGAATTTATGTGATGAATATTTAGATTCTGGTGTTTAAATTTAGGTTTGGGCGTTTAAATTTATTCTGGTATCTATTTAAGTATTTCTATGTATTAGAATCGTTGACTAACACCCATAACACAAGCATATAATTTGCTTACTTTGGGGTTAGATTAAATTTGTGTGACTGGTTCAGGGATATTTATTTATTTATTTTCTAATTCCCAAAGTCTCCAAAAATACATTTTGATAATCACGATTGACAGAAATTTCTATGAGCATACAAAATAACACAATTGCATACCGACGGACATGTAACCTTAGCGAAAAATCTTCAGTTAAAAAGATGCCACGTGTAGACGTGCGGTAAGGTCTACCAATTCGAAGCCTTCTTAAATGCGAGACAGTATCGGTTTTAATTGAATGGGAAGCTATGTTCAGGTTTTGTAATCCCATACTTGTTAAGCATCAGAGACGTGTGAGGTGCTTCGGCATGCGGGCACAGGGGTGTCGAAGTGGCCGGATCAAGTTCAGCCAAAAACTGGCCCCCGCGTCTTAGCCTTGAATGGCTTAGCCCTCTGGTCACGAGCAAATAGCTGACGTGGCCAGCGGCCATCCGCGCCCTGCATACATAATGTGTGTGGATGAACAGGGAAACTGTGGAGCTGTTCGTTGAATAAATAAATAAATAAAAAATAATTTCATGAAAATTGGATTTGCTGAAATTTGATTAACAACTTGTGATAATCACATTCGAAATTTGGCATCGCATAATTTTGTAAAAATAATTAAGATTGCCACGTAACTCGATTACCAGTGGATATGATCTAAAGTAAGAGATTATGCACGAACAATAAATAGGGCTAAGTTAAGAAAAAACTGGGTGACTGATCAGTTTTTGTTGAAATTAATATTAAAACTAGAATATAATAATGCTGATTAAAATAAAATAATTACTAAAACTGCAGACTTTGTAAATCTAAAAAGGGGATGGTATCATACATGCCAAATAAGTTTATGTAAAATGAGGCACTCATTAAATATTTACCTTTTTAAACAAGAATTACTAGACCCACATCAAATTATCGTTATGGTGTGAAAAAGTTAGACGTTAGGAATTAATCGTACTTTTCGTATCAGCGTTACCTTTAAAATTATTAGACCCGATTTATTTATTATATAAAATAATTTACGCCCTTCTTGTTTAATTTACTCTTTGTAAGCAAGCGCCTTCCTTGTAAAAAATGCCATGAAATAATCGATTCTATATATCGACTTATATGTCCTGGTTTGAAACCAAACAAGCAAACAAATCACTTTATGGAAAGAAACACACGTCACCTATAAACAAAGAAGGCATTGATGGTGAGTCGCAAATCTAAGGTCGGGGTGGTCAGTCTTTTGCATGACATAGTTTGCTGGATCACAATAATAACGAGCGCAGATTTCATGTTAGGGGAAATAGATAATTCATTAGCATCAATCCATGTTAGTTGGTGTAAAATTCTAGCCTAGTACTAACAAGGAAAAGCTTAAGGTGGTAATTGTATGTTAATACCAGTTAACCAGAAAAACGTCGTTCTTTCTTAATTACCTATGTTGAATTAATGTATATAATTAAATTTTTTTTCGTAAGGCACATTCTCTTAACGATAAGAAACACAACAGAAAAAGAATAAGCGAAATCATTTCATCCTTTTACGTGCATTGCGATAACCAAGAGAAATAGAGATTATTTTTATATCTTAAAAGGTTATTACATATAAATACATAAATAATAGCACTATACTGTTGGTTTATATTACCCACCACTTAAATCTCACCTTATAAAACATAAAACAAAACTTTTAAATCTTAAAAATTTCCACGCTACTCTGTAGTATTTTTGTTCCTGTAATGGAGTATTTCGTATTTGTTTCATTTTTATTTTTTTGTCGGTTCGATTACTCGAACGCGATCTCCTCATCATTCTTCGCGAAATTCGGGAGCGTCTCATCCGTCCAGCCTCCAGATATTAATTATCGATTGACGATAAAGTATGCGTAAATATTGAATACTGGCTGTAATTACTCAACGACTTTTTTCTTAACGTCGTAGGTTATATTTAACATCGATATAAGTATACGATTGTACTATATACAAATGGATAATTCTGAGCTTTTAAATTACATATTTTTATTTTTTGATTCTTTGAGCCCCTCAACCATCTCATACAAATAAGTAAAATTCAATTCAAATTGATTTAGTAATTTTCATAAGACTTCGAATAGAGGAACTAAAGTTTCCTGTAACTCATCCTAATTGTATTTCTAATATATCTTACATACAAAAATGAATCCCCATTTCTCACGATTCCCCATAATACTGTTATCTCATGACGTTGGAATAGATAAATCAATTTCGCATTTTTTTAATCGTGTTAGTTATTGACAGGAAAAGTTTCTTATGAAGAAAAAAAAAACAAAAATGTCAGGGAAAATAGGAAGAACATTAATTTAATTTTCTCCGTACAAATTTATAGTAGCTGTTAATAATAATCTTAATAATGTTATCTCACCAATGATAATATTCCGGTGAAGTTGCAAAAACATCGCATTTAGCAACATATTAGCCATTTAAAAAAAAGCCAATGACGGATGAAAGCTATATGTTTCATTAAAATAACTTTAAAAAACTTCTATTTAAAAATACATTATACATTAATTCACTTTTAAAAGATAAAAATCTTTAACCACGATAAACCTACATACATAATGGCACAATGGGGGGTTGCCTGCTAAAATCAACTTTTAAGAGCCCCCGCCAGCTGTCGTCGGCCCAACCTGAAGAGCCCATACAACCAACACCCCGATATTCCATGCTAAAAATTTAATCCATACAATAATTCAAAGAAAAAAGTAAAACGCTTTACAATAAGTGATTATTATTACTATTTTTTTTATTCATTTTTTGCAATTTAATCATGAATATTAATAATTACATTTTTTTGTGGTGGTCTAGTGGTCCAGGTGTTGACTACATGAGGTCCCGGGTCGGCCAATAAAAAGGAAATGTGATTTTTCCAATTTTGTAAAAAAATGTTGCTCGGGATTGGATGTGTGCCTGGTTAGAGATAGATTTGCCTCCTATAACATTGTGGGACTTAGTGTCTTCGGCTAGTCGTGGGTACCCTGGTTGTGCCTCTGCCTACCTAAACAATAAATTTAGTAATAATCTACATAGTAAGGTCACTGGTCACTGGAGTGCATCTAAGTCCAAAACTGAATAATTATAAAAACAATTGAAAAAAGGGAAAAATATTAAAACTTATTAAAAAACAAAAATCCTGTCTGCAGATTTCAAAAATAACATTTTATTAACGACTCTATGAATATGACAAAATATTATGAATGTAATGTTATTTGCCTCATAAAGAGAAGTTATATCAAACCTGCGAATGCTAGCCCTGCACAATAAAAACTCGACAATCATGTACTAATTAACTAAACCATTTAAATAAACGTTTTAACATGAAGTTATGAATAGTTCTACTGGGCTTTGTGCAGATTTTCACAGAGCTGTTGCCCGCAAGTGTGTATTGTACCTAAAACAAAAGGCCCGGTAGCACCACTCGAGCTTAATTTTTGAGTGCGAGTTAGTATTTTAAATTGGTTTTAATCGTGGGATAAACAATGGGGAGAACGCATTGGTGCGTGGAGACCCGCCCAAACCATGTGCGTCTGTTCTCTACTGGTTTTTGTTTGTAGATTTAAAATAAATCGAACACTGTTTTGTGGTTGTTAAAGATTTTAACAATGGTGATAAAATGTTTGTCGATGGGAATGTGCCAATTTTATTGTGAATTTAAAAAAACTGGTTTCAAGCAGATTGATAAAAATGTTGGCAAGTTGTTCTTTATTGGTTTTTGTACTGTTGGTTTTGTAAATTTAAAAAAAAATGAGAATTCCCCGTGTTGGTCCGGGCTCCTTTCTAGAATAGACCATCTGCCTTCCTTGCCAGGCAGCTCATAAAAGGCGAGCAAAAGCTCACCGTCACTAACACCGTGAATTCTGACTAGGTGGTAGAGTTTAGCAGCGACTCGCCCGGATTGGTACCACCGCCTTACCTATTCCTGCCGCCATAACGTCATGACGTGTTCCGGTTCGGAGGGTAAGGTAGCCGGTAAACTTACTTTTGCTCGAGGCCTAACATCCCGGCCCCAGGTTGGCAACGCACCATTACCACCTTTGGTGTCTCTAGGCGACGTAAATTTCTTACCATCAGGAAATCCGTCTGCTTGTTTGCCTTCCAATATCATAAAAAAAAAATTGTAGATCATAAACTGATACTTGTGTTGATTTGTAGTCTGAACAAGAAAAATATTTTGTTTTGGATGTGAATGTACCTATGATATGTTAATGAATGATAGTTTTATTGTGAATTAAGGTATAACCTACTCCTATGTTTTAAGTCTTATTAATATTCTTAAGCACATAAACCTTAACCTTACACTAAAGTAAATAAATATTGAAAATATTCTTTCACATACTTTAAATATTTTGAAGGTCAAGTATGTAGAAAATATTCTTTCACATTAAAAAAATTAAAAAATATTCTATCTATCCTAAAAAAGAATTGGGGATTTTTAAAATTAAGTTGAAAAACAAATGTGGCTGATTAGATGGGTAAAAACGTAGGGTTTACGTGTATAGAAATTAGGCTATGATTTTAAATATATTTTACGTTGAAAATATATGATTATTACGTTTTTTTGGAACATTGTGATTAATATCACTTTGTACATAATAAACTAGCCCTAAGATAACAGAATACCCTAAAATAATAAAGGCATTAGAAATAAAACAGATTATATTTCATCCGTCAACAATAAATGCAGGTGTGGAAGTGACCTTAAACCTATATTTGTCCTTTCAAATGAAATACCTTCAAGTAATACTTACAATAAATTAATTAACGTCCGCAATACATCTAACAATATTATTCCTCGTTCCAGATTAACGTTGATACGTTGTAAAAACAATGACGAAGTGCATATTAAGTTATATGTAAAATAGTAAACGCTAAGTAATCCGAAGGGTAGGGGTGAGTGATGCGAAACGCGTGAGCAATCATTGCGATCGACGACTCCTGCGCAGGGAAATGACGGAAACGCACACAGACGCACCTGTACGTGTATACGGGTGTATGCGGTCAGTATTAAGGCTATTTATGGATTGACGACATTATTTCGACAATATTAATCCGTATCTTGTGATTGTTCTTGATTAGAAAAATATAAACTTTTTATACGAAAAAATGTAAGAAATATTTGATTAGAAATTAGCTTTAGAGCTAGGGCTAAAAATAAGACTTTGGTTGTCATCATATCTGCAACCTATTATAGTACAGTATATTAGTTTTCTTTACCGTAATACCTTGCTTAAGGTGCTGTTGTAAGTCACTATAAGATGAATGCTACTTAGGATACTTTTTGTGTTTCTTCTTATAAAAAATTAGACTGGTTTTGGTATTACTTAAGTGTGGATTTTTTCTAATAATAAGAGAATTTCGATGTAATAACAGAAAATAGTAATAAAACGTGGTTGTTAAAATTTGTTTAACCTTTGAAAATTATAATAAAGTAAAAATAAAATAAAAGCGTATTTCGTTGGTAATTTCTACAGTTTTTTTTCGTCCACACCTGGAAAAACTCTATTAATATACCTAATACTATTAAATACTAACTGCTTAACTGTGAGTTTGTCAGCGTAGAATTTCATATAAACTTTTATACATACATTTTCATAGAAACTTTTATCTTCCATTTTAGTCCTTCCGGGATAAGTTTTTGAAAAAAAGTACCCTATTTTGGAACTCGGGTTTTTCTTTATCTATTGGCATATCGAATTACATCAAAATAGGACTAGATATTTAACCGTGAAAGCTTAACAGATAGACAGACTGCCATACTTTCACCAGTAAAAATCTAAAAGAAGTGGGTAAAATCTGTAAGACAATAGGTAAGCACCTGCTATTCTTGTGTTTGTCTGAGAGTATAGGCTGAGAATAACCAATGATTTAAATTAAGAACGTTCTGTTGTTTCAGAGGTCAAGGCACATTTTATAAATTTGCTCTGCCAACAAAACTATTCAATTTAAAATCAAGGCTATCGATCCAAATATAAATTTTAAATATCACAATAAGTGATGACACACTTCTTTATACAGCAGTTTACTAATAAGCGACACATTGTAGTTAATCTGAAAAGACCTTACGTAAATGTGAAGCAGATATTAGTAATCCATTGTTAAACATGTCTATGCAAATAAATATTTATACGGCACTAACGATTCTTTATGTATGCAATGTGGCTAAGGGTTTTTATACATGTTTTTAAGACAAAGGGAAATAACGTTGTATTTGCATTCATTAGCGATGAACTATTAAGTGTTAGCAGCTGTTTGTTCAGTCAGACATGTCAAAGATTTTAATAGTAATTTTATTTAACGTAATTAGCTTGTTGCTTCATTAATCTGTTAATGACCAGGTTCGATTCCCTGAATTAGTTAGTATGAATTTATTGGTCCTGATTAAATTTCCCAGGTTTAAGTGTAAAAACTGGTTTGTTCAGTAAAACATGTGAAAGATTTTAATGGTAATTTTATTTATTGTAATTAGCTTGTTGCTTATTAATCTGATAATGACCAAGTTCGATTCCCTGAATTAGATTTCCTTGTATAAAATAATTGTTTTTGATCAAGTTTTCCAGGTTAACAATATATATACACAACAATAACAAATATTTTAATAATAGTTTTATTTAACGTAATTTGCTTCTTGCTTTATTAATTTATTGAACAACTAGAAGTTTTAATTCTCAGATTTAGATTTCCTTCTATTATTCAATTGTTCCGTATCGAAGTACCCAGGTTTAAGTGTCAGCAGCTGTTTGTTCAATGAACCATGAAAAAAGATTTTTAGCACATTTTTTAGGTAATTTAATTATTGCTTCATTAATTTATTGAAGACTAGGAAGTTTTATTTCCCGGATTTAGATTTTCTTCCATGAATTTATCATTCTGTATAAAGTTATCTGGGTTTAAATGTCAGCAACTATTTGTCCAGTTAAACATGACAAAGATTCTAAACACTATTTTTACTTAAAGTAATTTGCTTGTTGCTTAATTCATTTATTGAAGGCCAGGAAGTTTTTAAACCTCGGATTTAGATTGCCTTCTATGGATTAATTATTCCTGATAAACTTTTCGGGTTTAAACTTTAGCAGCTGTTAGTTCAGTCAAACATGTAAAATATTTTAAATAGTCATTTTATTTAATATTAATTTTGCGGACAAATTATATAAAACTTATCAGAGGAAGGTGAAATACCATTTAAAAAAATTGCAAAGATGAGCGTCTTCAGGACCAGAAGCAATTGTTTCCAATTTCAACGACGTGACGGTTGGAAACACAACGCAGCAGGAATGGTTAAAAACTCGATACTAACCGGGAAAATTACTGGGCAGGACTCTGCCTCCAGTGGTATGTGGTGGACGGTGGTTATAAAAATTTGAAATCGTTGCCTCATACGAGTTGCCAGACAGAGGGGTGGATTCTGTATCCTTCATAGAGAAAATCCTTGGTCTTTTACGGCCAATGTTAATAATCCATCCTAATCCAAAACTTGCTGTCCAAGATTGATATTTCGATCCATTTTAATGCTATCGCTTGCCAATAACATATCAATGGACAGGATAAATATGGCAATTAGGTAAAGGATAGGCCGACGGATACGCAGCTATCTACATTGCTTGAAATCCATCTTTAGAGAAATATTATTAACATTGGCCGTTAGCCCATAGCCCAAAAAAAATCCATATCTCGCAAAGTATATTTAAAACAGAACATTTTTAAATTTTAGCAACATTTTAATAGTCCTTTATCCAATTCTACTGTTTTAATCATAAATGTAAATGATTGAATTGGTTCATTAGTAAATTTATTACTATATTAATTAATTGAATTTCCTTAAAAATGCTACATATTAGTGATTTTTTAATAATACAAGGAAACTATTATTCGGTCGGATCAATGACCTATTTAAATAATTGAAACATAAGTTTGCTGTGTATTGAAGAACCACAAAAAAGGTATAGGTTACTGGGGCGTTTCTAACCCTAAAACATTAGAATTATTGACAATAAATAGGTAATCAAAATTAGCAATCTTATTAAAACTGACAACCCTATTTAAAGGAAGTAGTGTTGAGCTGTGAATCGGTTTTTATAAATATCGATAAAATCTGGCTTTCCTACTTAGAGGCGGCTTTATTGCTAAAGAACGATTTCTTACAAACTAGTATCAGCTCTATTCTACAGTAATAAAGAAAAAAACACCAATTAGTAAGCCGTAATTGCTAGGGTTTAACCGTATATAAGCTAGATAGAGATCTGAAAGCGGTCTACGGTGCTAATAAAAAAATTCGAGCGCCGACTTCAGCTTTGCACACATGTCACGCACTTGTAAGGAATTGTTACTTTCAAATTAAATAATCTTTCCGGAAAGGAAGTTGTGAATTATAATTCATTGAACAACTTTGACCAACATTAGTTGGACAAATAGATCTTTTTGACAAAAACTTCCTAGAAGTACAGTCGTTTACAAAAGTGTTACAAAGTTTTTTTTATATGTTAAACAGGAGAATAAAAATCAGAGCATTAAAAATACGTTTGTGCTATGTGCGATTTGTTCAATTTTATATACATTTTGACCTATGTTCATGTGGATTTTTTCTTTTCTTTAAGCTGTAAGTCTAACAGTCGCCTCTACACTTCTAAGATACTACTGATGTGTTGCTATGTTATTTGTGCAATGACTTGAAACGAATTCTGTATATATGTTATATTAAATATAGTTTAATATGTATGCAAGTATACTGGCATATCTATGCAATACCACAATTATTGGTACCAAATTGGATATTTAGATGCGTCTCCATTAACTACGAACTTTCCAAAGAATTAAAATCAAATACTGTATAATTTTTTTACTCACTTTTAAGCGTAAACTTTGCTATTATCAGTGTCGATATTATCGTAATTTGGAATAATCAACCGCTTATTAAATACAATAACTAAAACGCTAAAGATAATACTATTTTTTTATTATATTTGAAGGCAAACAAGCAGACGGGTTTTCTGATGGTTAAATTCCCGCCGCCTAGAGACACCAAAGATGGTAATGGTGCGTTGCCAACCAGAGGCTGGGATGTTAGGCCTCGAGCAATAGTAAGTATACCGGCTACCTTACCCTCCGAACCGGAACACATCATGTCGTTATGGCGACAGGAATAGGTAAGGCGGTGGTACCAATCCGGGTGAGTCGCTACGAAACTCAATACTAGGTAATACACCATTCATGCTATTACGAATTACGACTAAGTATGCCATTGGAGTCGTATTTTTCAACAATAGCTTTTGATTAACTTGAAAAAAAAAACTACTCACAAGCTATAACTTACTTTTTACGTGAATGTAAAATAACCGATGCGACGATTCGATATCGCTGTAAAACGTCAAGTGAACGTGTAAATATCGTTACGTTTTATGAGCACAATGCAACAGGCTTTCAAAAATATTATCTTTTGCGTTAAAAAATATATAATTACGCCATTGCGTTAGAAATCGCATTCGTTTACGCACGCATCGGAATTAAGTAATTAATACACCCTGTATATCGCCCGACGATCTGCGAACGCTCTCATCGAATGTACAACAATTTGCAATCAAAAGTCCGTTGAAACAGTGGCAGACTGATTATTATAATTTGCGGGTATTTTTTTTTATGTTATAGGAAGGCAAACAAGCAGACGGATTTCCTGATGGTAAGAAATTCACGCCGCCTAGAGACACCAAAGATGGTAATGGTGCGTTGCCAACCTGAGGTCAGGATGTTAGGCGTCGAGTAAAAGTAAGTTTACCGGCTACCTTATCCTCCGACCGGAACACGTCAACATCAGGCATTGACGTTATGGCGGCAGGAATAGGTAAGGCGAGTTGCTGCGAAACTCTACCACCTAGTCAGATGTCACGGTGTTAGTGATGAAAGGCAAGGCAATGGTGTTTTGCAAAACACCATACGAGGAATCTATTCAATCCAGATAATTTCAACAATTTGTTTTTTTATTGTTTTTTTTATTGAATCAGGCATTTGATTTTTACCGGAAGTCCATAATAAAAGAATTCCGCGGAATCCACGTAACTGTTCAATGTTCGATCAACCCGTCTAATTAGATTTTTTTTTATCTACATTTTTTTATTTAATGTACTAATGATCTTGGGTTAATTCTTTCGTTTTATCACAATAAAGTTATCGTTTCTGTAACATAATATATTACATGTACGAAGTTTTTTTATTTATTTATGTAACTTAATGAATTATTTATGTACCTTTGGTATATTTTCTTTTTTTTTTATTTTCTACCACTTTTTTTACTTTTATAACGTTGGCCCATAACAACTACACTATCATATTATACTATCACGTCTAGTTTTTTATTAATCAAAAATTATTTTCCATCTAATTTCAAATAAATGCTATATTAAGTATATTTAGGTTTCATATTTGATATTTAGATGAATTTGGAGTTTGAATGTGAAGTTTGGAATTTGAAGTAACACATAGTCTTCTTTTAGAAGTACGGCTTTCAGTCGTTTTTCACGACTTACTTAGCCAATGTCAGGTACGGGACCATTTGATTCGACATAGTTTTTATTCTGGCATGATTAGCAGGTAGTTATAGAATGAAAGTACAAAATTGTCAATTCAACTGCTTAGTCAAATTTTAAGCGTTCGTGCTAGTGGCAACGCTGAGTGCCAGCGTTTATCGATTTATCGGCGGATGCGTTACGATT
>NJDD01000085.1:523794-569588 GCA_002245505.1 Calephelis nemesis | reverse complement strand
TTACGGGCTCTCAGGTGTGACGCGGCGGAAACCCACTATCATTAGCTACCCACATGTAGGTGCGTTTGGAACACGCACCCCCACACATGCGATGTATTGTTTACGCAAAATGTCCTTGTGTGCTCCAATTTTATGAGGGACGGATTAGGTCAAGTTTTTATTTTTATTTAAATGCGTATTTTGTTTAGTTCGCCGTTTCTTCTCCTGTCTGGCTAGGTTTGGAAACGGTGGTAGCTTACGGTAGATAGGGCTAAATTTAATTATAGTTTTTAAATGTTTTGGTAATAAATAATTAAACTAGTCATAAATGTAAGATATCTCATATCTCATAAACAGAGATAATATAAGATGACCGCCTCGTTGGTCGAGTGGCTAGTGTACACGCCTAACTACACCGATCAACCGCGAGGCTCGGGTTCGATTCCCGACGGGGGCAGGCATTTGTGTGATGAACATTTAAATGTCTGCATTTCCGGGTCTGAGTGTTTATTCTGTTATTAGTGTATTACATCTATTTAAGTATTTCTGTGTATTAGTATCGTTGACTAACACCCATAACACAAGCATATAATTTGCTTACTTTGATGTTAGTTTCGATTTGTGTGACTGGTCCAGGAATATTTATTATTATTATTATTTATTTATTTATATAAATAATTGGCTTAAAAGTTAAAGCATATGTAATTAAATAACCTTTTTTATATGTTAAAATTTTTGCACACCAAAATATGGTAGAATATGTTGAATTAATAAAATATTTTTGTAACATCTCATTTACACACATATTCCGCAAATAAATATTTTTCTTTCTTTCTTTAATGTTTTTGTAGCAGATGATAGTTTTCAGACACTTCTCATTCAGGAAATAACTGGCGCCTATAGGTACCGAAAATGCTTCTGGTTACTTACCAGAAGACTTAGAATGTTAGCCTAATATATACATTAATCGGTAAGGGATACACAGCCTTACTTATTCCTACCGTCATAATGATTCTGTCATGTTCCGGTCTGGAGGGTAGTGTAGTCGGTATACTTCCACAATTGGCCTAACATCCCGGCCATAGCAAATCGACGCACCTGTAAAATCTATGGTGTCTACAGGTCAAGACTATCTCTTCCTATAAATATACACGAGTGTTTGTTCGCTGACCTCTTACATAAAAAAAGGTTTATTTACTATATTTCCAAAACTGGAACGAGACTACTTACTTTATAGCGAAGTACTTTTAACTTTTTTCCTTAACAAGTGAAATAACTTCGTTTAGACGTCAAATCCCCAAATTGTTTACAAGTGCCTCCGTCTATTTTTTCTTAGTCCGCCTCGTTAGTCGAGTCGAGTTAAGGCTAACGTAGTCGCCTAACGCCATTGACCGAAGACGAGGAATGGATTTGATTCCTGATCGAGAAAAGCATTTCTTGTAATGAACATCTAAATTGCAGCGTTTCTGAGTCTGGGTATGTTTATTAAATTTAAAATGGTATCTAAAATTTCAATTTCTTTTTGTCGTTGATTAACAACACTCAAAACACAGGTACCTATATAATTTACTTTAGGTTTAGTTTTAGTTTAGCGATGTTAATTTATTTATTGCTCTTGATATACTATTAATAATAAGAACTTATTCGCCATTTTTTATAATTACGTAAGGACTACAGCCATATTTAAATGATATCAACCCTATCGCATCACGCCTGACCGGATGGATCGATTCCGCTAATTCTTTTTTGTTGTGTTTTTTTATTGACCAAAGAAGGTTCTAATAAAGTTTTAAGTTGGAAAATTACAGGAAAAATGGGAAAAATAATTATTTAATTTATTCAAATTGTTAGTAGTTGTTAAAGTCAAGAGATAAGAAGTTAGGTCGGCTAGTTTAATAATGTTTTCGTATCAATAGAAATTAGAATTTAAATATCGCCCCTGTAATCTAGCTGTCCAGGGGTTGGACCTGACTTCCTGAGGTCCTAGGTTCGATTTCCGGGTTGGGTAACAAAAAAATGTGGATTTTCCAATTTTCTCATAAAAAAAATGTTGCTGGGGATTGATATGTGCCCGGTTGGCGATAGGCTTGCCACCTATCACATTGTGAGACTTCGTATCTTCGGATATACGTGGGTGCCCGTTGTGCCTCTGCCTACTTCTTCGAGGACATGGGCGTGAAGATACTTTATTAAGTGTTGTAATGGATATTCGATGTTAATTGAAACAAACAAGGTTTCGATTAGTGAAAGTGAAATATATTAGTTGAAGTTCCGCCCTGCTAGTACGGGGGCCGTGGTCCCGGAGATACACCCGGATACACACCGGGTGGACAAAAGTCCGGCTTATCGAGTCAAAGGCTTGGTTTAGCGGCTTATTTGAATTAACGTTTTAAACTCAAGGTCACTTTTTCTAGTAAGTTTACCGGAATAATTTAACAACCGACGGCAAGTGTTTATAAGTTTGAAATCTCTGTGTGTATGTCTGGTATCATAACTCCTAAACTAAAGAAAACGTTTTCGATTCGGTTTTTCTTTTAAAAGCTAACGTGATGTAGATGGTTTTTAGCTAAATGACAAGTAATCTTGGGTTAATTTTTTTATTTATGTTTAATGACGCCTATGTATTTATTTTTCCCTATGTCGGTTCTGGTCTACTGACTAGAATAGGCAGTCTGCTTCTCTGGCAGGCAGCTCGTAAGAGGCGAGCACTGGATAAAATATAGAAGTATCTTCACGCCCATATCCCCGAAGAGGTAGGCAGAGGCACAACCAGGGCACCCACGACCAGCCGAAGATACTAAAGTCCCATAATGTGATAGGTGGCAAGCCTATCGCCAACCGGGCACTTTTCCAATCCCGACCAACATTTTTATTGGCCTACCTGGGATTCGAACCCGAGACCTCATGCAGTAAAGTCCAACATCCGGACCGCTAGACCACAGAGGCGACAATATAGGTCATCATTAACAAGGCCACTGTTCCTATTAGAGTGCTGTGCATCAAATTGCCCGATAGGTATCCACCATTTTACCTATTCCTGCCACATTAATGACTTTGTCATGTTCCGGCCCAGAGGATATGGTAGCGGTAGACTATCGCTATGGGCCTAACATTTCGGCCACGGTGCAGTGACACACCTGTAATATCTATGATGTCTATTGGCCGCAGTTTACTCTTATCATCAGGAAATCATTGTGCCCCCTGACCTCTCACAAATAAAATTACTATTCATTTATCAATATTCCTTTTTTTTATCAACTTTACTCTAAAAAAATGGTAGTCTGTTTTTATCAAGTTTACTTTCGCTATTTATTAAATTCCGCATGCATATTTCATTTGCGGGTAAAGAAATAAAACCCGAAACTCTATATGGTATTTTGAGTAAACTTCTAAACTTAGCAATATCTGTGTCTTCGTTTTCAAAAGGTGTCCTTACAGGGAAACTAACCCAGACCTCAAAATGTCATTCCGGATCGCTAACCATTAGACCAGTAGAGTTACTCCTGAATCTCGATTTCATGCAATTTGGAAATTGGAATCAAATATATCGTTTTAAGTACTCTTGAAAACACCGAATTATAAATTCTTTGCATGCAGGAACGCAGATCCGCGCAATCCAGTTATACTGCAGGATACCAGAGGTTAACACTTAGTTAATAATAACATTTCAAACTGAGGAAATTAAAAGAAAAAAATTTAATTAAAGCAATAGTTCAATTTTAACGCTTTCTTTATTAAAATTGTACTCGTAGCTGTCACTGTCGGCTAGTATTAGTCATATAAATAAAAAATAGCAAATGTAATTAAATTTAAATGTTTTCGCACACAGTGGAGATTACGTAGGTATAATTAAACATTTAAATATAACAAAATGTATTCACGTCCATATCCCCGAAGAGGTAAGTAGGAAGGTTTTTTAGATTTCTAATATTTTAGAATTATTTTAGCGGATTCTTTTTGTTTTAAATCAATTTTAAAAATAAATTCTAGTATTGCAGTTAAGTTTGAAATTTCTTCACACCCATATCCCCAAAGAGTTAGGCAGAGGTACAACCAGGGCATCCACGACTAGCTGAAAACACTAAGTCCCACAATGTGATGATGCCAACCGGGCACGTATCCAATCCCGTGCAACATTTTTTTCAATTAGAAAGTTGGAAAATATTTTTTTTTGTTGTCTGACCCGGGAATCGAAAATGACCTCATGAAGTCAAGTCCAACACCAAGACCGCTAGACCAGCGATTATGATTTCTATCTAAATATATGAAATCCCAATTCCAATTTACATAAAATCGAGTTTCGATAGTAACCCTACAGGCCAACCTATGTTGAATAAATTTTTCTGGCCCATTGACATTAATTTAGTGGTTAAATCCTTACGTCAACATCTTACATAGGCAGGCTGGTCGCATAAGTGCCTATATTTAGAATCTGTGCGTTTGATTAATGAACATTTAACTATGTCTGTTGTGGATAAATCCCATTCATTAACTTTAATTCTTTTTAAAGCGTTCAGTATATTTAGTTTTAGTTCGACTCTGTAGTGTAGCGCTCTAGGTATTGGATTTGACTGCATGAGGTACCCAGTTCGATTCCCAGGTCGGGCAACAAAAAAATGTTTTTTTTTTATAAAAAAATGTTGCTCGGGATTAGATATGTGCCCGGTTAGCGATAGGCTTGCCACCTACCACATTGTGGGACTTAGTGTTTTCGGCTAGTCGTGTGGGTGCCCTGATTGTACCTCAGCCTACATCTGGGATATGGGACGTCAATATACATTTTAGTTTTACAAATGTTTTTAATGTGGGGAATTTATGGATTATGGATTTTTAAACATTTTAATAAAATACCCCCATTTACTAAAATATGTATTTAAATTCTCCATTTTTCGGAATTTAATATATAATAAAAAAGAACTATTTTTTTTACATTCGTTACAATGAGGTATGATTCGTGACAATGTAACTATTTGTAAGAAACTTAGCATGAAGATATGTGTGTATGTTAGTCAAATGAAATTAAGTTGCTAATCGCAAAATTCTAGAAAGTTAGTAAAATAACAAAAACAGAAGTTTAATTTTAAAGTTTTCTTTATTAAAGTCCCACAATGTGATAGATGGCAAACCTATCGCCAACCGGACACATGTTCAATCCCGAGCAACGTTTTTTTTTATTAGAAAATTGGGAAAATCCAATTTTGTTTTTGTTGCCCGACCCGGGAATCGAACCCGGGACATCATGAAGTCAAATCCAACAACTGAACCGCTAGCCCACAGAGGCGAGCATTGGTACCTTTTGATATTGCAAATCAAAATTCAATGCAAATATAACCAACCGATAGCCACTTAAGTATTGCTGAGCCTCGTCAGTTACCATACAACAAAGTAATCATGGAAATGCACTTGACATAACACGCACACCACATTTCAATATAAATTCCCATGTAGCGATAACAGAATCTATAGAAACCGCTATTACCGCTATCGCATCCGCTCCGCTACCATGATAGCAATGTCCAGCAGCTTCGAGCCCCAATAATCTATTGTCCTTAACGTTAACGTGATGTAATGCAAATAGTCACTAGCAGATAGCGAGCTGCTAGCTATTTGTTAATCTCACTCGAACATAAGTTACGCTAGTTAAAATCTATATATGTATATATAAAAATCAATGCTACTTCGTTGTAATTTTATATCTCAAGAACGGGCTCACCTATCCAAACTAAATGTTTAGACTTTGTTTGCAGCTATTAATAGATGGTTTACGTGAAGTTTGAAGTAAATCGGTCCAGCGGTTATTCATTTATCACATTTTTTGTAATTTAAGAAATGGCGGATCATTTTTTTAACTGGTATTTTTCAGCCGAATCGAAACTTTTTTCAGATGGGGATTGTGCTGTCATATTAAAACTTTTTTTAATTGTTTCTTTTTTATTTTTTGTTTTGTTGTGTCATGTCATTCATGTGGTCATGTAAGTAGCAAAGCACGTAACGGGCCGCTAGTCCAATGTGAAACATTGATATGAATTACGAATTGTAGGTTAAGAGACCTAGGTTGATATTCTACGACCAAATAATTTGTTTACTACCCGAAGTTTGTGTTAAGTTCTTATCGAAAATCTGAAAAACAAGTGTGTTTGTATAAAAAGGATAATAAAGGTGGTCTAACAGTCTGGTGTTGGACTTGACTTCTTGAGGTCCGAATTCGATCTCCGGGTCGGGAAACTTAAAAAAACAAAATGTGTATTTTTAATTTTCTATTAAAAATAACTTTGCCCGGGATTGGACATGTGCCCGGCGATAAGTTACACCTATCACATTTTAGGGCTAAAAGTAATTACTTTCTTGTGGATGCTAGTTGTATCTCCGCTTATCTCTTTCGGGGATAAGGATGTGAAGATACTATTTATATTTAAATATTTTATTATACCTACATAGTACATATATTATATTGCAACCTATTATATTTTGGGCTAGTTGTGTTGTGTAGTTGTTTTCGGCTAGTTGTGCCTTTATATTCCACGGGCGTGAAGATACTTTTTTTACGTTACATTTCAAAATTTATGACAAGTTTTTATTAAAAATCTCAAAAACGAGATTGTTTGTATTAAGAAAATTATGACTATATTCATCCGTCCAATATCGGCCAATGCCGCTGTATGAAATGGACCATCTGTCTCTGCCAGGTAGCTCGCAAGAGGGTAGAGTAGCCGGTAAACTGACGCAATAGACCCAACCTATGGTATTTTTAGTGTCTTTAGGCCACGGCTATCTCTTTTCATAAGGAGAGCCATGTGCTTTTTCGTTTATCTTTTATATAAAAAAGGCAGGTCTGTAGGATCCAAGACTATTGGCATTCGATACTCTTTTCTTATCTAAAAATAGATTTGGCGTAATGATATTATTGCTGCCCACCCTTGTAAGACCTAGAATAAAGGCGTCAGAATAGATTCTATAGATGTCGACGTCATAATCGTCACCCTAAAATTTGTGACAGTTGTAGGAGCTACACTTTTCTTTCGATTTTATTTCTGCTGCTCTTTTAATGCTAAAAAAAATAGGAGCAAGGTCGGAACCAAGATCATATCAATCTTGATCTAGCTTTGCTTATCGTACCAGAACACTCTAATAGTAGAAGTAGTTCTCTTTTCCTTTAGCTTTTATTTTTTTTATGATATTGGAAGGCAAACAAGCAGACGGATTTCCTGATGTTAAGAAATTCTCGCCGCCTAGAGACACCGAAGGTGGTAATGGTGCGTTGTCAATCTGAGGCCGGGATGTTATTCTTGAACAAAAGTAAGTTTATCGGCTACCTTACCCTCCGAACCGGAACACGTCATGACGTTATGGTGGCAGGAATAGGTAAGGCGTTGGTACCAATCCGGGTGAGTTCGAAACTCTACCACCTAGTCAGTCAGTCAGCATTGCTCATCACACAACACTCTAGTAGTTGATGTAGCTCTCTTTTCCTTTAGCTTCTACTGTTATCATCTAATACCGAGAATAATGACATAATTGAAATAGCTTTGTTCAGATATTAGTTATCAGTGCGAAGCAAAGCTGTCCCTATCAAAGCTTGCTGGAAAGTTCAACGCTCAAAGTGCATAATCGTAGTAATCGGCCGGAGCCAAATGTCATCGACCCACTTATCTCATCCGCCATCCCTTTTACAATTACAACAACAAATGAGTAAGAGTGCAGCGATATGCGCGCGCGCATCGATATTGATGCAGAGGAATAAAATCCTGTGTGAACGAACTCTAATCTCTGTTTTGTGGCAGCTTCCAGACGAGATGCGAGTGAGCCCTGATTGACAGTGAATCATGCTACTATCCTAGTGGTACGCACTATTAGAAAACAATAGACCAGGAGTTGAGGCTGTATTTTTATGTTGCTTATTAACGAACTAGCGGGCTGCTCTCTTGATGAGAAAAGACAACCATCTACGTCGCTTACTGGCACCATAGAGCACAGAACACAACAATGGCCAACAGTGATGCTTTGGTGGCACAAATAGTAAGGATGGTCGCACCAATAATGAAAAAAGATAATGATTTAAGTTACTTTAGTGCGAGTAACTTAAATCATTATCTTACTACTTAAATTACAAACTATTCCACGCAAGAGAGTTATAGTCCTTTAGCTAAAAACTTATTTTCATTATTTAATTTTGCTTTACTTGTAATAACCGGGACATATAAATAGTAAAATTATTTAAACAAATAACATTATATTTTAAAGTAAAAAAAATCATTAAGGCGTTTAAACTCAAAAAAAAATCATGGGGTTTGAAAAATGTTATCAAAAAACATTTCTGATCATACTCACATCTACGCTACACATCAATCTTCCTTATTATATGTTACATATTTTACTTATTTCGTTTGAATAACTTTTTCAGTTGTAATTTTTTTAATGGTTTTAATAGTTATTGTGTTATGCGTGGTTTTGAAGAACCCACAAAAGTCATAACTGGCCCGATTTTGATTTATTCAATTACAGAAATTGTCCTATTTATTATCGTAGATTCTTTAATATTTGTATTAAAATAAATTTCATTTGAAATTTCGGAGGGTAAGGTAGCCGGTAAACTTACCATTACCACCTTTGGTGTCGCTAGGCGGCGTGAATTTCTTACCACCAGGAAATCCGTCTGCTTGTTTGCCTTCCAATATCATAAAAATGAGTTTCCATACTCAATTTTGTAAAAATGTGCAGCAACATTTCTAAATATTTTTTTTAAATTTCAAAATTAAAATATGGCAGAAGCTCTGGACCTATGTAAGGTATCTATAGTTCTCGCTTAATACTTGCATTTCTTAGAGCAAATAGGCGAGAAACGGTATATATTAGGAAAATAATCTATTATGTGACACAACAAAGGTTTCTTGGTTATGTTCTTCAGTTTTTATAATACCTAGTTCTCACGATATTCTCTAGTAAGGTTTAAGGGTATTATGCAAATATGAAACTTAACAACAATGTAGTTTCTATTATTGTTTTTTAATCAGCCTTTCATTGACGCAAGGTAGATTTAACTTTTTAAACGGAGTTTAATAATTATTAAATTAATGTTTTAAGTTTGCCCACCTCTTCCAGGATATGGGCGTTAAGAAGTATCTTAACGCCCATATCCTGGAAGAGGTGGGCAAAGGCACAACCAGGGTAACCACGATTAGCCGAAGCCGATAAGTCCCACACTGTAATAGATGGCAATCTTATCCAACAGGGCACATATCTAATCCTGGCCAACGGTATTTTTATTAGAAAATTGAAAATATACGCTTTTTATTTGTTTATGTACCGGAGGTTAATCCCGGGACCTCAAGAAGTCAAGTCCGACTTCGAACCGATAGGTCATCTGTCCCGATCATATTGTTTACAAAACGACTTGATTGGAAACAAGGACTTAACTTTTTAATTAAAAGAAATATTATTAACTACAAAGTTTGTCGGTACCTAACTAGGTAAAGAAATATTTAAGAAAATCCTTGTTTTAAGGGTGCTTAACAACAAAATATCTTACGGTAGTAATTTTGTAAGCTTACATTTTTACAAAAAACGTATACGTTTATGTCGTCATAGCTATAATACAAGTACAAAAGTTCGGATCTTTGTTTATCCATACAAATAAGAAAGACCTTATGCTTGGGAAAAGTTTGTCCTAAAATACAAGTTTAGTAATGTCATTAAAGCTACGATGATTTTAACTCCTCTAAACAAAAATGTTCTAAATTAAATTTTTGAATTTACACGTGTAACAAAAATGAAATTCCTAGAATGCGTATTTCACCGTTATAATTATTAAAACGAGCTAACATTACTGCACAAAAAAACTATACAATGCTCCTGTATTGATAGTAAACAACTTATCCGTATCCGTGTTTATTTGAACCGCAATAAATCTTGACAGGTAGATCTTGTATTGTCAGAGTTAAAGCTGATCCTGTTAAAAGGGACAGTTTTAACAAAGATTTAAGAGAAGTAATGGTTATACCATTACATAATAGAATTTGTAAGTTGTAAAGTCAGGTAGCGTTTTTACATGGAATATTGTCTTAATTACTTTGACGGAATCCGCCTTTTGATTCCCCGACACATTTTACGTGTAAATGAAACAAAAAACTCTGTCTTTCATCATCTTAAATGTTTGGAATATTTTGAGCTGCCACCTTGAGAAATATGGACTGGCAATTTTTCTTAAAATTATATTTTTGAAGACTTTATGTGAATTTTTTAAGTTTCTTTCCGTCAACTTTTTGGGTGGTAAAAGCCATATTTGTTGTAAATGTAAAATACTATAGGGTAAGTTTTGTATCTTCGGACAAAATAAATAAATGTTCCCTACGGACACTTAAAATGTATTTCGTTCGAAGTTTAGTCATGAGACATGCTTAAACGTGGCAATTTTTCTTAAAATATAATTTTAACGTTACATTAAAAAATCAATACTACAGCAATAACAATGTAAGATAAATATTTTAGGACTGGATTATTTACTTCCTACTCAATCACTTATTTTAGTTTAAATTTTGTGTTTCATTTTCTCTTACATCTGAAAAAAATCCCCGAGGGAAAAAGAGGGATGTTGTATTTTTGACGTGTCTGTGTATGTGTGTCTGTAGTATCATAATTTTCAAGTGATGGAACATTTCGATGCGGTTCTTTTTTTGAAAGATGACGTGATCGAGATGGCGTGCAGGTTTTGTTGGGGGCTTATTCATTATTTTTTTATTTTAGTGTATACGTGACTTAGGCTTCCATATTTAAATTTATTGTCTGAGTCTTCCATGTCCGCGTCGAACCTACATCAATGTTGCCTATAAACCCCGGTAGGTCTCTTAACATCAGAAGCGCCGTGTGTGTAGACATTGCCTTATCACATAAAAATATCGGAATGACCTATTTATTGAACATTTATTAGACAGAGTGGACACAATGCTAGAAATGTCTACTTTGTAGACTTCCATGAAGCTAATATTCGGTCATTCGAAGGGCAGACGCACACGTCATTTCAACACCGTATTCAATCCGAATGCACTTTACTTAGAAACTGAACTGTCGAATAACAAGTGCATTGTGTGACCGTATACGTATCATACGGATTAGTGAGGCGAATACTTAATGTCGATAATTTGCACATTTTTACATGTATTTCGGCTAACACAGTTTATGTATGCAAATCGCCTCTTTGGTCTAGTGGTTCGTTGTTGGACTTGTCCACGTGAGGTCCCGGGTTCGATTTCCGGTCGGATAGCAAAAATGTGTTCTTAATTTTTTATTAACAACAACATGCTCCGGGGTTGGGTATGTGCCCAGTTAGCGATAGATTTGCCTACTATCACATTGTATGACATTGTGTCTTCGGATAGTTGTGGGTGCCCTAGTTGTATCTCCACGGGATATGGCGTTAAGATACTTTTTTGTATGTAAACACAAACCAAACTGAACAGTCTTTAATAGCACCTGAATTAAGTGAAACAAATGCCTAGTGAAGCGAGTTAATGGATCTGTCGTGTTTTATTCATGACTTTCAATTTGGTGTATGTTTGACAATGGACGGCTGTTTAATCTTCCCAATTACATCCTACGATAGCCGTTATCGGACTTGATCAAGGTCAATGACTTCATGTGAGCATATCGATACATCATTGGCGGCAGAGCGCACGCCACGCACTTCCGACGCGACGGATTTGCCGGAATCGGCGCGGGCGCATCAAAAGAGGTTGCAAAATTCGGACGGAGGCGCGCGCGCGTGAATCCATTTGAATATTATTTTACGGTGCCGACATGGGAATGGCTACCGTATTTATAAGTGAAACAAAATATTGACAACGCTAAAACCAAAGAAATGTCATACATTTTTCACTTAACTTTACAAATTTTCATTTTTATGCAAGTTACGCTAATGCACTAAAAATATATAATGAGTTTTATTAGACGTTATGGAATTCAATCTGAAAAACAACGTTTTCTAACCGAATGAATAGAGAAAATGGTATAAAATATTAACATAGAGTAGTAACAACTTGTCTGATATTTTGGGTGTTAAAGCCTTTTCAAGTCATAACAATTAGTATATCCAAAACCCACCAAATGATTACAAATTTTATAGTCATACGTGTTATAATTTTAACTAAAGATCACATGAATTTTATATTTCAACAACTTTTCAGTTTTATCAATTAATATAATCGATATTAAATAAGTTCACTTCAAACCTACAACTTAATCATAAAAAGGTTTCCAATTAAATACCATTATTAAAAACACACATATCCAAATTTCAGTAGGCCCACACGGACTTCGACGCTACCTCTCACGTTTTTGAGTAGTAATATTTAAATTACTGACATACCTCCTCCGGGCATACCTTGCATGGGAATGCATTGCTGTTTTCAAAACCCGCTTTTACCGAATGCGATTGTGAAGCTATCGATATCCATCCATCCCTCTCTAACGCGTGGACATTGAACTGTAAGAACAAAGAGGTAAAGGAAAGTATGGCTACTTTTACTGGACGTTTCTTACATGAGCAAACGCATCCCGCCTAAAATTTTGCATGGATGTGTCGCGCATGCGAAAATGTAGTCTGCGGGCGCTTGACGGCGGGACTGCGATGCGCAGGCGCACGTACGCGACATTACCTGCTGATGCATATTAATTGAGGAGGAAGTTTTGTCAACAATATCTAATGTGTCTGAGCGAGCCGCGGCCCCATTGATTGCACTTTTATCGACAAAATTTGATGTTGTACTGAACAACTCTTAATATTTTATCCTAGTAATATTATAAATGCAAAAGTTTGTAAGGATGTGTGTATGTTTGTTACTCTTTCAAATTCGAATGGCTGAAAGGATTTCTCTGAAATTTGGAACACAGATAGATGGCAACCTGGATTAACATAGAGGCTACTTTAAGTGCCGATCTCACTACGGGTTCCTGCGAAAACGCGGGCGAAGCCGCAGGTAACAGCTAGTATTTGAATAATTTGAAAATTAATTATGAAAAGTCAATATTTCTTGCTTTTATTTTCACATTTTGACTATTAATATCAATTACTACTAAGAACAATGATATTGTTATTCTCGAACCGATATTGTATACCTACCAACCCCAATTGTTGAGGAAAATGTATTTTTTCTTATTAAATAAAAATCAAGGACAAGGTTTTCCTGGTGTTAAAAAACATATCGCGGGTAGTCGGAACAGTTAGACATGTACGAGTAAGCATACCAAAGAGGTGATCATTGGCTATTACAATGACGAACCTATGCTAAATAACTAAGAAGGCGAAAATATGACAAGAGCTAGTCTATACCAATATTATACAGAGGAAAGGTTTAATTTTGAAACTGCTGGACCGACCAAGTGACATAGGCTTTGTTTCATCAAAATCGGTGCAGTGAAAGCCAAGTTCCGCAGGCGAAGCTGCGTGAAACTGCTAGTATTTTATAATTCAAGGCTGATATCTAAGTATATATAACTGGGTTATTTTAATCGCTTGACACTTGAGCATTGGAGATAATCATCTAGCGAATAATCTTCCTGATTACATTTCTTAAGTGGAATAATCTAGAGTGTCCTATATAATAACATTATAATCTATATTGATAAGTCATGCACAATAATCAATTTGAAGTAGTAACTGTCAAGGCCAATAATATCTTCACACCCATATCCACGATTAGGTTGTCAGAGGCATAACCATGAATCCACGCCTAGCTGTAGACAGTAAGTCCCGGAAATAGATAGGTGGTAAGCCTATCGCCAAGGCACGTATCTAATCCCGGACTACGTTATTTTTATTAGAAAACTAGCTGTTTCGACGAACTTCGTCTCTACCGTCCAGTTTGTATAGGGAAAAATAAAGTAGCTATTGTTTTTCCCATTTTCCCTGAATTTTTTCCAGGTTTTCTCTTTGTAGGAACCTTATTCTGACAATGACTAACACAACAAAAAATAATTAGTCAAATCGGTTCAGTTGTTCAGAAGTTATGCGCTTACCAACACATTTACAATTCATTTGTATATATACTAGCGATGCATTCATAAGATTGAAAATACTCATTTTCTATTTTTCCTGTTGCCCGACTGTTCGGGGATCGAACCCGGGACTGAAGTAAAACCAACTGCTAGACAACAGAGGCGATAATTAGCTATCATTGACGACAATATAATTAATCAATAATTTATAGGCGCTAATTAGCTATAGGCCAATAACCAAGCGCAGTAAAACTGCAAAAATCGACTCCAACTATAAATTCATGACGTCAGCACGATATGATAAAAAAAGATCTTTTTACAAAAGATAACAAATAGTTATGCAAATTTTATTTATGTGCTACTTGTAGTTTTTGAGTTTTGAATGTCGGGCAACTTAGAAACTAGAAATTTGTATTTTCAATTTTCTGTTAGATAACGTTGCCCGGGATTGGATACGTGGTCGGTTGGCGAAAGGCTTGCCATCTATCACATTGTGGGACTTAGTGTCTTCGACTAGTCGTAGGTGCCATAGATGTGCCTCTGCCTACCTCTTCAGAGATATGGCCGTAAATATATATAAAAAAAAAGAATTTCACGAAAAATAGGATTTGATACATTTCTATTTTTTTTGTTGCCCGACCAGGAGATCGAACCCAGGACCTCAAGAAGTCAAGTCCGATCAGTTTTATTGATTCAATAAATTTCGATAAAACACAAGCAAGTATAATAAACACCATAAACAAAGAAGCTCTTACTGCCGGAAACACTATAAAAATTCAAGGAAAAACAGTACAAACTTTTCAGTAGAATATTGTTATTTGCTGTTAATTTCAGTGGTAAAAAAAATCTAGGTCGGTTTGTAGTGATATATTCCACTTAATACTACAATACGACATTTTTTTACCAAGATTAAGATTAAAATGGCGATTATTTGTGTTACAAGAACTTTATTACTTTAAAAGATTATTCGAATGACGTTTCGTCATTTGTTCAACTTAAATCTCAGATTTACGCTCAGGATATGATGATAAAAAGTCATATAACTGATTACTGTGATAATCGCTAATATATAAAAATAGTCGCAAAATGAGTAATTGTAATAATTCATTTCGACATTATATGAAAGTTTTTTATTGATAATTGCGGATGTCTGACTGTTATTCGTTTTTGTCTGTTTATTAGGAACCTTTCCTCCTAATTGTCTAACCGTCTCAATACGAAAAAATATTTAAACACTTATTAAACACATGCTTTTATTACAACAGTCTACAATTGAATTCGCAACCAATTACGTGCTGCTACCTCATCCGAGTGTAACATGTTATTGGTTAGAAAAATATTAAACACTCATTGAACACATATTTTATTAAACACTGTCTACAATGAATTCTTAACCAATTACGTGCTACCACGTTATCCATTATTGGTTGAATGTCAATTTTAGATAGTGTTTAGTTAAACATACGTCTATTTTTTGTGGTAAGATCTACACGCCTGTTACTACTGTCTTAATGATGGCCTCATGGGTTAAGAGGTTACTCCAAGAAGTTTCGATTTTATTCCCGATGGGGACAGACAGTATCTGTATTTCGATATTCATTGACGGCCTATATTAATAACCTATCTATAGAGATAGGCCGAATAGATTTTTTTGAAGTGATGTTTTTATCAATCATTGTAAAATAACAGTGGTTACCTGGCATCTAGGCACTAGGTATCTCTTGTTCTAGATAGGTTATTGACATTGGCCGTAAAGTAATATTTGCATCTATTTTATATACATTAACACGTGTAACATAATCATATATTTTGTTTAATTTGGGGTGGAAAACCATATGTGTGATTTGTCCAAGAATATTTGTTTATTTACTTATTAAAAGCGCTGTTGGACTTTCTCTTATTAAATTTAAATTTTGATCTTTTTAAACTATCATAATTTTTGGTTTTAATTTGTGTGTGAAGACATCTTACTTAAATTTTAAAAACCTGATTTCGTGAAAACATGAGGAAATAATTCTTAAAATTTTGTAAATTAAAAAAAAAGCGAAAGGCTTTAGTACCTATAGTAAATACGGAAACTGGGATATTATTGACGTTTGTGTAAATAGACAAAAAACACTAATCTTCAACGAAGTGTGAACTCTTTCATATTATGCTATCGGACATACAAACAATTTGTATTTGTGTTTGCTGTAAATAACACACACATGCAAGCTGGCTGGTATTACCAACAAATAATACCCTACGTATTATATACTCAAAATACTAGACTGTCTTGTATTACTAAAATTTAACTCTTTAAAATTTGTCCACAATGTGACAGGTGGCAGCCTATCGTCAACCGGGTACATATTCAATCCCGGGCAACGTTATTTTTATTAGAAAATTGGATATACTCATTTTTAATTTTCTTTGTTGCCCGACTCGGGGATCGAAACCGGGATTTCAAGAAATCAAGTATGAATAATCTGGAGTGTCTTATACATATAACATGGCATTATAATCAATATCGATAATCCATGCACAAAAATCAACATGCACAAAAGTCAATTTGAAGTAGTAACTGTCAAGGCCAATAATTAATATTTTCACGCCCATATCCCCGATGTAGTTAGCAGTGGCACAAACCTGGGCACCTACGACTAACTGAAGACAGTAAGTCTAACATTGCCATAGGTGTAAGCCTATGCTAGTGTACCGGCTACCCTACTCACCGGACCGGAACATGACAGTAATTATGGCCACAGGAATAGGTAAGGCGGAAGATCTCTACCCGGGCAAGTTGCACATCACTTTACTTTAACTTCCCCGTGTTGGTCTTCCTCCTTTGTAGAATAGACCATCTGCCTTCCTTCCAGGCGGCTCGTAAAAGGCGAGCATAGGCTTACCGTCACCAACACCGTCACATCTTACTAGGTGGTCGAGTTTCGCAGCGACTCGCCCGGATTGGTACCACCGCCTTACCTATTCTTGCCGCCATAACGTCAATGCCTGCTGTTGACGTGTTCCGGTTGGAGGGTAAGGTAGCCGGTAAACTGACTTTTGGTCAAGGCCTTACATCCCGGTCTCTGGTTGGCAACGCACCATTACCACCTTTGGTGTCTCTAGGCGACGTAAATTTCTTACCATCAGGAAATCCGTCTGCTTGTTTGCCTTCCAATATTACAAAAAAAAAATTTAAAAAAAAAACTACGATTAGCCGAGGATAATTAGTACCACAATGTTATTGATGCCAAATTCATCGCCAACAGGGTAACTATCGATAAAAATGAGTAACATCTCCAGTTCAAGCTGGCACTATCAATTTGAAGTGTAAATATGGGACATATTAGTCCAGGTTTCCTTGACTATTTGCTTCTAAACCAGGAAGCTTGTAAAAGGTTGACTATGAGACCATTGGTAGTAGTCTTGTGAAGCAACTAGCCCAAGGATGCACGGTACTGCCTATTTGTTCCGATCAGTAGGATAACGTAGAAAGTAGACGTGCACAATAAATGTAACGTAACAGCTACAGGACAGAACCTGTAACATCTATGGTGTGCATCCATCTTACCATCAGTAGAGCTATGTTATTCGCTGTTTAATCACAAAACTTTTTCTACCTTAAAAAATTGCCTTTGTGGTCCAGCTGCCCGGCGTCAGACTTGACTTCTTGAGATCCTGGGTTCGATCCCAGGATAGGGCATTAAAAAAAGTAAATGTGTATTTTCAATTTTCTAATATAAATAGTGTTGCCCGCGATTGGATATTAAACTTAAACGCCTTAAACGCATGCCATAAATAATGTGATGTATAAAATAATTTCAAACATATTAAAAAAGAAAAAAAAACAGACAAGAACTTCTTTCTTTCGCCTTATCTTCTCAGCGAGAGACCGCTTTCCGGTCCGGTGGTAAATATTAGAATTATATAGACGTCTCATGTATGCTTTGTATGAAATTAAATATTTTATTTTTATCATTGTTATCTTTTTTTTATTTATATTATTAATTCCACTTCCAATAATTTTCTAATAAATTCAATTGAAAAAAAACTTTTCCTTCCTAAAAATATCATTAACATCAAAGACATAACTGCATTTAAACATCGCAATAAAACCTGCCGTATCTCCAATCGAAAACCACAATCTCAAAAATGTGATTTCATTAGAAAATACGCGTGATACCAAAGATTATCAGCCGATAAGTCACGTAGATTATCCGGTCGACAGATACGGCTAGCGTTACACTGATAATGCCTAATTAGCTGGCGATATCACGCTGAACCATGGATTACTGTGATTGGAGCATAGATTTATAGATAATCGCGTGTTGGCGGTTCTTGTATTGTTCAGAGATTATGTTATTTTGGGGGATATTTTATGATAATGGTATTATAATTGATTACATTGTTTTGTAGTTTGTATTAAAGTATTAATTTATTACTTTATATATATAATCTTTAGTTTTGTACTCGTAGTTACTTATATAATACATTTCTTTATATAATCTTTAAAAAAAGGTTTTTATGCCCTTATCCCTGAAGAAATAGGCAGAGGCATAACCAGGGCACCCACGATTAGCCGAAAACCTTAAGTCCAACAATGTGATAGGTGGTAACCGGGCTCATATCCAACCTCTAAATATCTTGTTGCTTGTTGGCAAGTCACTTAAATGTTCAGACAAAACGATGTTTTTAATTAAAAAAATGGAAAAATACATTGACGTAAGATACGATTTATCCTAAAAACCGGAACATGACAAGGGCAACAACTGAATAGGTCATTTGTACGATCTACGCTAAATTACTCAAATTGCCATACGGAACTCTAGGTTAAGATGACTTCGGCATAGCTTTTTAGATTGCAATGTGTTTTCAGTTTTTGTATGGTTTTTAAAGCTTATATATTTATGCTATTTGATAAATTATGCTTTAATATAGTTTATCCGTTTGTTGTAATTAACCGATTTTAATCAAATTTCGCAAACCATGTCCAATTTGATCCAACGTGAAACATATAAAAAGATAGCTTACCTACATCTTCATTTTAAACTCAACAGCTAGTAAATTTTCAAATGTGGTCGATGGACTGTATTGAATTCTACCTATTAATGTTTAAAAAATGTAGATGGCGTTGTAATAAATTTTATTTGACTACATAGAATACCGTGAAGCATGAAACAGTGGACTCGGTAAAATCACAGCCGAAGATGATGCAAGACGCGATCTCCAGCTTCCTCACACGTTAGCGAAAGCCGCACAAATTAAGTTAGCACTTAGAGCCTCTACCATTTGTTTCCAATTTGTCGGCCACAATATGCTGTGTTTATCCCATCCAAAAATAGTGCAAATGACACTAATAACGTAGATATGGTGAGCTGGTGCTAATTTATTGTTTACACCGCTCCAAATTTTACTAAACCAAGTCATGGAATACGTCAAATTAAAAATAATAGGCGTATGAGTACTTGGTGTACTATGAGGTGGTTGTTATGTGATCTTTTTATAATTACCTTTATTAACATACTAGCCGACCCTGCGAACTTCGTATCCTTGATATTAACAGCTACTACTACTAAAATATTACTACAATAAAAAATGTACAAAATATATCCTTACAATAAACTCTGCATCACATGTTTCTGCTAATAAACATTATTATTATTAATTAAATGGAAAGAAAATGTTGTTCTTATATTTTTACCATTTTCCTTGCATTTGTTCCGGGTTTTCGCTTCATAGGAACGAAACAAAAACCAACGTAATAAAAAAATATATCGAAATTGGTACTTCAGGTATTTGGTAATTCAGGCGTGATGCTTTATCCACGCAAAATAGGGATTCATTTTGATTTTTAAGGACTTTCTTCTCATCACTGGCTCTGCACATTGTGCGCGCAGTATTCGATCATTATTTTGCTGTGATGTAATTTTAAAACTGCGATTTATCCTAACATATTAATTAAATCGAATGATGTAAAGGGCAATTTAGAACTAATTTGGTAAGCATCAAACAGGTTACAGTGACCTAACCTTAAAGATAGACGTATGATTTTCAATCATTCTTGAGATTGGTGCTCCGCTCCTCGATAGTGTCATGTTCTGGTTCAGAAGGTTGGGTAACCAATGTAATGGTACATTGGCAAATACCAGGTTGCTAAGAGATAGTATTGTTATTCTAATAAGACGGTATGAGTTTTTTGTTGATAATAAAATTGGCTAGCTTTTAAATGTTTGTTTAGATATTAGTTTTAACATTTAACTAAACTAAAAAGTCCCTAATATATTTAAAGAAACATATTTAATTTATTTAGAAACACTTCTACTTTCCACAATATATTTTATTATTTTTTATTTTTATGATTAAGCCAACCGGTTTCGCTATACAAGCATCATCAGGGCTGTATAACAACTTGTATATTGTATATATTGATCAAGGCTGTATAACAACTTGTATATTGTATATATTGATGATGCTTGTATAGCGAAACCGGTTGGCTAAATTATTAAAATAAAAAATAATAAAATATATTGTGGAAAGTACAAGTGTTTCTAAATAAATTGCATCAAGAATGGAATTCCACCAAGCACCGACGATAAGAAGTGTAGAATCTAAACATACCTATTTAAGGTAACGACATAGAAAACTGATCAGAATAAAATACATTGTTTATTCACATTAACCTGGAAACAAGCACTTGTGACGTGTCTATTTGATACTAAATCTAACACCGGATCGGAACGCGGCAACGCATTAAGAAAATCCAGCGGGCATGTCTTTATCCTCTTGATAAATAAATAGTAAATTAATAAATTGTATTGAATATATTATGTTATCAGTATATTCGTGCGGACATGTACTGTCAGATGTAAAATTCGATATAGGATTTGCAAAATAAATTTAATAATGGACGTTTGTAGTTGACGATACTTTATGATATGTAAGGGGTTATTTTTAAACGCGTATGAAACACACATTAATACTACTAAACTGGTACTTTTAATTATTTCACTACTTTCACCTATGTGGTCTAGTAGTCTTAGTGACTTGACTTCGTGAGGTCTCGTGAGAAATTCCCGGATCGGACAACAAAACCGTGTTCGATTCCCGGGTCGAGCAATAAAAAGAAAATGTGGTTTTTCCAATTTTCTAATAGGTAAAGAAATGTTGTTCGGGATGAGATGTGTGGCCGGTTAGCGAAAGGCTTGCCACATATCACGTTGCGGGATTTAGTATCTTCAGCTGGTCGTGGGTGCCTTGGTTGTGCCTCTGCCTACCTATTCAGGGATTTGGGCATGAAGATACTTACTCACTTACTTCATACTTCCCTATTTTCGAACGTCGATTTCAAAGTCTCTTGTCATCATTTTTTAAATAAATTTATTGAATAAAGATAAGACCACTTCCAACATCAATATCAACGTCGAAGGTATCACTACTGTGAGAATTAGGCTACTGATTAGTTTAGTACCTTTCTTAGTTATTAGGAAAATATTTGCTAACATATATCAAATGTCAAATATTGATATAAATATGAGCTGAGAAATTCTTTTATCGAAATGGGAAATCACGTTGCCCCAGTTTTAATTCATTGTTTCGATATCACACGCATATACACACAGAGTAAAAATAGTAGTTGATCCTTAGACTATGTTTTCCTCCTTTTTGGTCCGGGTGCTTTGTGAATAGACCATCTTCTCTTCTGGCGGGCTGGTTTAATTTTTTTGATAGTGAGACAGATACAATTTCATAAAAAGCTATTAATTTTTTAACTAAAATAGTACCTTTTTTCTTGATGGGTTCATATGAGGTTAAGGTTCATAGTGTAAACTAGTAAGGATCACTTGCATGTTCCCAGGCTAGTTTTTAGTTATAAAAAAGACGCTGAGTTACCTTCTAATTAGGGTTAAATTACTTTATAGTTGACAGTTTAACGAAATCTTAAATTTAAACCAGGAACGTGCAAGTAGCCCTAAAAGAAACTAACATTAGTATTGTTGTATTGTAGTAGACACGGCGTCCCACTACCAACTTAATAATATTCATGTTACACTGTATTCGTACTACAACGGATGTTAGACAAGCATGTCATAGTATGCCCTTGGAATATATCAGGCCACCCCACCTAATAGCTTACTTAAATTAAAATATCTATTTGATATTTTCCATCGTCGGCGCTTGGTATAACTTCCAAATATTCATATTTTTCAAATAAATAAACAGTTGTACTGTTTTACGTATCACTTACATTTTTATAGCGCTGATGATGCGGTATAAACGAAACTGGTAGGCTATTTACAAAATAATAAATTGTAAGTGATACCTAAAACAGTACAAGTGTTTCTTTATTTTAATATATATATATATGTATATATATATCTATTTAAAATTATTAGAAAATAATGGGTTTTTCCAATTTTCTAATAAAAAAAAATGTTGCACGGGATAGGATATGTGCCCGGTTGGCAATAGGCTTGCCACCTATCATTGTGGGACTTAGTATCTTCGGCTAGTCGTGGGTGCCCTGATTGTGCCTCTGTCCACCTCTTAGGGGATATGGGCGTGAAGATACTTTTTATTTGAAATTAAGGTATCTTCACGCCCGCTCGTATCTGCAGAAGTAAGTACGAGAAACTATTAGAGGAAGGAGAACGACACACAATGTGATAAGTGTTTTGACTCGCCCAGATGAGTACTAACGCCTTATCTATTCTGCCATTACGTCAGCGCTTGCCGTTGCCGTGTTCCGGTTCGGAGAGTGAAGTATCTGCTAAACTTACTTGTGCTCATCATCATCATCGTCATGATCAGCCGGAGGACGTCCACTGCTGGGCATAGCTCCCCCAAAGAGCACCACAAGTCACTGTCACCAGCTGGTCGTATCCAGCGACTACTTGTGCTCGAGGCCTATAATCCCGGCTTCTGGTGGGTAACGCGTTATCACCACCTTTATTGTCTAGGCGACGTGAATTTATACCACCAGGAAAAATCCGTCTGCAATTTTGCCTTTCAATATCATAAAAAATGACCTATCGCCAACCGGACACCTATTCAATCCGAAGACACGTCGACTACGTGAGTAGTCCCCTCGTAGTCATCGCCAACATTGGACCACTAAACCACAGAGACGATCATTGAATAACTAAAAGTCGATAAACTAATAAACCTACAAATTAATATAAATTAATATTAATATTTTTCTTATATGCTTATTGGACTGGTTTAAAAGTAAAAAAAATCAAGATTACAAGATTTTAATACTAATGTTGTTCACAATGTGTCTTTGTCTTAAAATAGTGAAAATGCAGTACCTCCGAAATTTGAACAAAAAATCCGATATTATTCCAACTCAAAATAAATGGGTTGAAAAAATTTATAAATATTTTTTTTAAAACATCATAATGCATGCATGCATTTCTACTAAGAGCCAAACAGAGATACAACCAAACCGAAAATATTAAGTTCAACTGGCTAACCGGGCACATAGCCATTTAAACCCGTGCAACGCTATTTTTAAAATTGGAAAAATACGAAAAAATACATTTCCTTTCGATGACCCGGGGATTGAACCCGAGACCACATAAAAAGTCAAGTACAATACCGAAACACTAGAATGCACTAGGGAATTTTAAGTGTCAAGAAGCATATTATATCTAATAAAAAAAAAGTAATCTAATAAGTAATAACTATTATGAAGTCGATATAAATGTAATTGTATGATAATTGAAACTTGCTATCATCTACGTAGGTACAGTGTACAATTATGTACCTACATCAAAGGAAACATATAGAAGAGAGATTAGAATGATATTTTTTTATTTTATTTTTTATAATATTAAACAAGCAGACGGATTTCCTGATGGTAAGAAATTCAAGGCGCCTTGAGGCACCAAAAAAGGCAATGGCGAGAGTAATGAACATTTATATGTTTGTAATCTTATGTATTTCCGGGTTCGGGTGTTTAAATTTACTTTTATATTATTATATTGACTAACACCCATAACACACGCATACACTTTGCTTACTTTGTAGTTAGACTCAATTTGTGTAACTTGTCCAGGGATATTTCGCATTATTTTTGCAAGAAGTCATTATGTGATATTTACTATTTTCAAATAAACTATAATTTCAACATTTTAACAGTAAATATCTGACTGCCAAAGTTGCAACTATGGTTTCAATAGCAAGCTGCGTAACGCTAAGTAAATTAGTTAGAAATTAGTTAGTTTTCGCATTGTCGAATATGTCAAAATGAATCGAATAAAATTCGTATTTAGTAATTTTCGCGGTTAATGAGTTGTTGCAATGAGCTGACGATTTATTATTACTAGGGTCGCCCGTTGATCGAAATTCGACCATTATAAATTTTAATATTTTATTGACAAGAACACCATCTTTCTCTCTCTCTCTCAAGACCAACTACTTTGCTTCCAAACTTTTTAGTACGCCATCTGTGATCTTTTGATATCTTTCTGTTATATGTTTTATTTATTGATTTAATGTACTTCATAAGCATTATTATTGAAAAATATTAGAGTTCTGCACTTCTCCTACACATAAACTATAAGTGTGCCAAAATTCATACTCCTCCGTCAGCGCAATTTTCGTTAAAAGGGGTCCAAAGTTTTGGCATCACGTATTAATATAAAGATTTATTTTTATTGGTTAAAAAGAGCTGCAATAATGCAACACAAGTAATAAGACGAAGTCTCTCGACGTTCTTTGACAGTATTTGCTGAAGCTCCCGACGCGGTAGCCAGGTTAACACAGACTTAATCCATACAGGGAGAGAATGTACGAGGTTTACGTAGCATTGTCGATTTAGGGATTTGTCGGAACTCTTGGTTGTGCTCTTGTTAGGTGATAGTATAGCGCGTATTTATCCGTACGAGCAAACAATTATTTTTTACAGGTTACAAAAGTTTTTTTTGGTTTGTTTTATTCTCCGGCCTGTACTTTAACTTGGAAACTTATTTTTTTTTTTTGAAATGGCTAATATGTTGCTAACCGCGAGGTTTTTACAACTTCACCGGGCTATAATATTGGAAGCTTAAAGAACATATTATGGTAGTACATTTAATTTATAAATATATAAATGTAAGTAGTGTTAGCTCTGAAACTAATGGACTGAAACTTGATGGGGAGCTAGCTTAAAACCGGGAGACAAACATATGACACTTTTTATTTCGTCGAAAAACATTTGATTTTTTTAATACAAAAGTACTGAATAATAAATACTGAAAGGGTGGAATGAAGTTTGCCGGAGTAACTAGTGTATGTAATGAAAGAAACTCGTGTTAGTAACACTGGTGATAACTAAAGAATGGCTGAACGTATTTTACTAAAACGTGATGAGGAGGTAGCTCAGAATCAGAAGACGGACATGTGATACTTTTTATTTCGTTCGATTGCAAGGCAATTAGGAAAAACAACATTTAGATTTGTCCTATACAAACTGAACGGGTGGAACGAAGTTAGCCGGAACAGCTAGTTAGATGTAAATGTAATGTAGCTAAAACCTATAGTGCATTTCTATTTTGTGAGCTCGATAATAAAATAAGAGACAATTAACACTCCCAAATGAACTGTGAAATCTTAACACAGTGTCTGCTATGTTTATTAATCTATATTGATATGATAAACTAAATTTATTCGTAATGACGAATATTTATCATCATGATTACATTACAAAAATATTGTGGAGGGATTTCAAATTAAACTTCTAGTTTGAAGCAACTCAGCATCAATTTATGTATAGTGTTACTAACTTATCTATTCAGTAGTCAAAATCAGAGTCTTTACCATGAGTTCATTGTGTTCGTTAAGTTACGTGTCGAAATCTATGACATTTTGGTCGAAAAATGCGTTTCTCTTAGCCATTAGAAGCGCTGTTCAAAGTTTTCATACAAATAATTTACAGAGACGTTAGCGAGTATTGTAAACTCATGGTAAAGGCCTAGAGCTTTTACCATGTTTTGGTATAGATTACGTTCGGTAGGTTACGTGAAGATATAAATTACATTTTGGTCGAAAAATGTGTTTCTCTCAGTCATTAATAGAGCCGCTGTTCAATGTTTTCATACAAATAACTTACAGAGACTTTAGTGATCAGAACTAAACTGCTGTTTCGTTAAATGTCATTTTGATGTTAATTTTTGAACTATAAGAACCGAAAGTAAATTTCCCAACAATAAGCTTTCTTGTTATTTTGTTAAACATTTTCAATTGGAAACACTAAAAATAAAACTACCAACGCTATTGACTAGATATATTACTTTGCAAAACTGTACATTATCATTTAAAAGTTTTGAAGAAAGTGAGAATATATATCTCCCTATTATCAGTTGTTAGGCCCTTAAAAATTATTCCGTTAATAAACTTTCTTGGTTTTTTTGTTAAACATTTTCAATTGAAAACACTAAAAATAACACTACTACTAAATTAGTTTGTAAAACAGTACATTAGTAATTAAATGTTTTAAAGAAAATGAGACAGATATACATCTCCCTATCATCAGTTGTCAGGCTCTTAAAAAAATCTTCATTACATTATTCTTCATAAGACTTCAGAAGAAGATTATTTAAGAGTCTGCTTTGTGTTTTAAATTGTCTCATTTGGTGAGACAATGGCATAAGAATATTTTGAATACACAATCCTTTTGAAATGTTTGCTACACCATAAATCTTGCTATGTTCTGAACTGTGTGTTCCTAAAGTTGTTACTTGTTTAAATTCATGTATAAATTCGGGTTTAGTATTTGGGTTTTAAAATTATAGTCCAGACCGACGACTTACTTCGTTCCATCAAAGTCCATGGTGATTTCCCGGTCTACCGGCACATAGACCGAGTTACGCATTCTTTACATCTCTTCAAAAAGAGAATGGATTGCAACTGGATTTGACTTCGCACTGATATTTTTTGTAGTAATCGTGACGTTTGTAAAATACCTTTTTAGCTTATTTACAAGGATTATTTAAAAACATTAATAGATATCTCGAGTATTACGTAATAATCACTACATAGTATAAAGAAAAGTCGTTTCCTCTGTCCTTTGTATCCTAAAATCCTTAAAACTACGCAACGGATTTTGATGCGGTTTTTTTAATAGATAAAGTGATTAAAGAGGAATGTTTATATGTATATTTTATACCCGTGCGAAGACGGGACCGACTGCAAGTATTCTATATAAAACATATTTGACCACTGATTTTTCTACTGATTCCACAGCCTTATCTCCAATTAAAGTAATATTACACATGTAATTATCATAACTTATCCATATCGGACCACGTCATAACTCCGATGGTAAAAATCACTCGGGTCACGTCCATGGCACTGAGGTGCCCCAATAGTTGAGATAACTTACTGATGTAACTATTAAATCGGCCTGAAATAAAAACATAAATCCAGATTTGGTACAGAATTCGTTCGGACACACGAGCACAAACAATGACGAATTTGGTATGTTTATTATCATTTTTTTTTTAATTTTATAGTCAACGATAATACGTCGATGTTGTTAGCAGTTGGTTTTTTAATTGCAAAACATTTTTTTTTAATTATTAATTTAATTTTCAATAAAACGACGTTGCCCGGGATTGCATAAGTGCCCGGTTTTCTGTATGTTTGCCGCTGTGCATGTGTTGTGCTCATCACATTTTGGACTAAAGAATTTTCGGCTAATCGTGGCTGGTCTAGTTATACTTGTACCACCGTGGTATGAAAATACGGCATTTTACTTTGTTTTTATTTAAATATTTTGTGGTTAATAATTTAATTTTTGACATTTTCAACAAGATTTAAAAGCTTTTGAGCTACAAATACGATGACAGACTCACAAATAACATTGGAAATGGCAGATTTTTTTTTCATCACTTAATTTTTATTCGATTGTTAGCTCAATTTTCGCGCGATAAACTGTTGAGGTATCAACTAAGTATATTAGGATAAAAGGCAGTCCATATCTATGTTAAAATAATTTAAATTGATTCAGCAGGTTTGACTAAAAGTTGGTATATACGTAGATACATGCAGATATACGAACTTTCGCATTTACTTAGTAAACACATTGAATATACATTAATTATTTTTAACAAAAATGTTATCTGTTCTTAGATTTTTGTTTATTGTTTTCCGTTCATATTGTACGTGTGTCAGGTTGATTTGTTTGAACTCTTATCACGATATATCTGCTCTGCGCATAATGTTTAAAATAAACATATAAAAACTTCCATCTAGGTATTTGACTATTTTATCTCTTGAAACCCAATTTATACGACTTTTAATCCAAACAAATTAGTTGACGTCATATCTATTATTCACTATTTGGAAAGTTATTTATTATAAACTTTGCGAAATTATAAATAATTTATGGTGGTTCTTTTGAAATTTTCTCCGTGTTGGTCAGAGTTTTCTATGTAGAATATATCATATGCCTTCTTTTCCCCTTGTTGGTCAGGAATTCAGGATCTTCTATTTAGAATATACCATCTTTCTTGCCAGACAGCTCGTAAGAGGCGAGCGAAAATTAAATGCATATACGGACAAATAAAGCCACTGGTGTTAAAGTCCCGTGCTGTAACTCGTCAAGTAAGGATCTACTGTCTTATTTATTCCTGCCGCCATAATGACAGTTTCATGTTGTCAGTCCAGAAGGCAAGGTAGCTGGTAGACTTACAATTGGCCTAACAATTCGGCCACGGGATAGGGATACATTTATAACATCCTTGGTGTTTATAGGTCACACTCACGGTAGCCCCTTATCAACAGGAGAGCCGCCTGTTTTTTCGCTTTTTTTAAAACATGAAAATCAAGCTGCATTTTTTTTAATTTTTAAAAACCACAAAGGTTTGTTATAGAATGCTGCCATAATTTTTTTTTTCTGTAAAAAGAAAAAAATAGCAAAGAACCTAGACAAAGTAAAAGTTTTATCGAAAATTAAGTTTTTATCACCATTTAAATTAGTTTTGTCTTTTAACTATTATTTAATTTATTTTGAGTTCTTAAACTACTGTCATTTTTACATTTTTTTATTTTAATTTATTAAGAACTGTTACATTTCTACCACGAACCTAACTCATTAGATTTGACTGCTACAAATACTTTCCGAATCTTTTTTTATAACTTTTTCGCTTTTACTCTGTTATAAGCAAATTGCTACTCTACCAGTACCGTATTACTTCTTTTGTGTTGATGATTGGAATTTGGAGTACAATTCCTCTATAAGCCTTGGTTATACCTTATTAATATGCAGTATTTTTTTTAATGTCTGGCATAGGCAAAGACATTTGATATTAGTCGATTGTAATTAATTTGCTTTCGTAAAATCGGTCTAAATTACATACATATAATATGCATACTTATCTTCACGCCAAGTCCCTTACGACTTAGGCAGAGATTCTTAATTGTCGGTCTTAATTGATTCAAAATAGTCTGACTAATGATAATTTTTGATCCGCCATGCCAGGCTGTTAGTTAAAGCAGTGGTAGGTATTTTTAAATAAATTGGTCACGAGAGTTTGGCGGCAACGAAAATAATCTTCAAAACTTCACTAACTTTGTACATAACTAAACAAAGATATACAACGTGTCACTAAATTAGCTAATTTTATACCACACTAGCGGCCCGCCCCGGCTTCGCACGGTTATGAAGTATACATATAAACCTTCCTCTTCAATCACTTTATCTATTAAAAAAACCACATCAAAATGCGTTGCCTAGTTTTAAAGATTTAGGAAGCGACTTTGTTTTATACTATATAGTGATAGTAGTATAATATATTGGTAGTGTATATAGTGGTAGTAGCATAGGAGTGATGTACCTACAGGAAAAAATAATTTTGAAAAACTGCGTCTATCCTTTCTGTCCATTCTGCCAAAAGTCCTGGGGTATTTCAATCAATTTAGATGAAACTGTTTTCGTTCGTTATTGTATTATTACACTATATACTATATTGGACATATATATACTATACATTATATTGGATCAGTCTATTATAATATTATTATTCCCATCCAGTCTGGTGTTGACGTTTTCTACATAAGATCTCGGGTTCGATTCCTGGGTTGAGCAACTCATTTTGAGATGTTTATTAAATCTTTTAATAAAAACAACATCACCCGTTAATAATCTAGTATGGACGAATTAGTACCTGCGCCTAAACAGGTATAAGCTTGAATATCCTTCTATTATCTTAATATATATAAATTATGTGTCACGTTGTTTGTCCGCGATGAACTCCTAAACTACTTAACCGATTTCAATTAAATTTGCACACCGTGTGTAGTTTGATCTTACTTAAAAGAAAGGATAGCATACATCTCAATTTATGATAAAAAAATAACCATCCGAGCGAAGCCGGAACAGGCAGCTTGTAGTTAAACTAAATTTTTGAGTTAGTAAGGTACTTGCGTCTAAGATGGCCCTGTTCTTAAGATGGCCCATTTTCAATATTTTATGTTTTTTGAAGCTTGAAAGAGTTTAAATGTTACTATGTTCTGTAGATACTATTTTAAACTCTTACATACTTTAATGCGAAACTTACATACTTTTTTTTTTAATGCGAAAGGGCATGCTCCGCTAGTTCGGTCATGTGGAAAGAATGACAGATGAAAGATTGACAAACCAGATATACAATGCGAATGTGGACGGATTTAGGCACCCGGGGAGATCAAGGCTGACATTTCACGATCAGATCAATCGGTTATTATCCGAGGGTGGTGTCAAGAGTCTCCGAAACCGGCGTGTTTGTATGAAAAGGGTAATGAATGTGAAGGAAGCAAGACAGGTTTGTCAGGATCGTGAAGTCTGGCACTCGATACTCTCAGCCTACCCCGTAAGGGACTTGGCGTGAAGATGTATGTATAAGATGTATGTACGTGAAGATGTATGTATGTGTGTGTACATACTCTAAAAATACAAAATATTGAAAATGAGAGTGTCTGTACCTTATTTAAAATAGGCTTGCAACTAAACGACTTAGGTTAAAGGCGTTGCTGATGAAAATGCGTGGAATGTTTCATCTCAAGGAGAAACCAGGGGACATGTTGACAGCTCAAGAATTAAAAGATAAGCCCACATGATATACAAATACAAGATGTTTCTAAACGCTATCTCGTACAAATAAGTGGGACATAAATTAATCGTGCCTTAGTGTGATAGACAAAACGCGTAATGCCACAGTAAATGTTACTATCGTGTTTTGGCGTTGTTTGACTGTCACAATTACGTAGAGCCTCTGTATTCAACAGATAAGCAACAGATCTTTATGACAGTTCAAGATTTTATTTATAAACGAGCAACATCTGCTGCTTGTAGTGAATGATGCAGTGGCTTTATGCGTCTTATGGTTTAGAAATGCCAAAGCCATTTCTTTAATAAAAAAAAAGAAACAGAGCCTTTACCATTGCTTGTCATAGATGACGTTTGGTAATAAGTATTGAAATAAAGAACGCTTTTGCTATAGAATTTCGTTCTAATAATTACCAGGAGGGGCACTGTTCAAAAGTTTTAATACGTAAATAATTAACGGAGACGCTAGCCATAAATCCAAATGAAAATTTATAATTTTCAATTTCCCGCCAAAAAAATGTATACGTAGGAGACGCTAGCGATTAACGATTAAATCTTATGGAAAGGGCTCCTTAAAATTAGATATTAAATCTAACAAATCTATAAATGATTGGTTTTATTTTTGTAGAAATGTTACACTTAAATCTGGATATTGTTATTGAAAAAACGAAATTCCTTAATAATACGTTAAAAATATCTTATTCAGCGACTCGCCCGGATTGGTACCACCCTTACCTATTCCTGTCATAACGTCCCGTTGACGTGTTCCGGGTTGGAGGGTAAGTTAGGTAACTTTTTCTTGAGGCCTAATATCCCGGCCTCAATTTGGCAACGCACCATTACCACCTTTGGTGTCTCTAGGCAGCGTGAATTTCTTACCATCGAGGAAATCTGTTCGTTGGTTTGCCTTCCATTATCATAAAAAAATTGTGAAATCTTAGGTATCAGCAAAACATACAGTCCTAAAAATCTAATAACTGCTAACTCCATTTTTTTTTTTGCAATTTTGGACTTGTTTTATAGCTATTTTAATTTACTTTTCGTACGGCCGCACTGAGACGTCAATTACCTTTTATTCAGGCATTAGGTCGACATTTTCCATACAAAATTGAGGCATAAGACTATGTTTGTATACTTAGGTGGCCAATATATATATAAATTAATCCCCATCTTCCTTCGCTTCGCATCACGCGTGATCAGACAGGTTATTTTCCCTTTTTTTATTTGTTAGTTATTGTCAGTAGAAGGTTTATATACAGAGGAAAACTGGAAAAAATGCAGGGAAAATAGCAAATACAACATTTATTTTTTCCCATTCCCAAGCTGTTAATAGCTATTAATGTCAAGCGATACAAAGTTCGTCGGGTCGGTTAGTCCCTAAATAAACCAAAGCTTAGCAACAACCTCGTATTATTTAACTATAATATAGATATATAGATTCATAATGCCGGAATCAGTATTAACATTACACAACCTTTATCTCTTGTATTTAAATATACGCGCTTAGATAACTTCACAAATAATTAAATGTGTATTACTTCTAATGTGATCTTATGTGACATTTGCAGATTACTATAACTGACAGTAGTTAAGCTTTATGTACCTTACTAGAAGATATTGTTTAATTACTTAAGGATGAAAATTTGTATAACTATCTATCTGCGATATATGTTAGTAATACATGTAATGCAACATGATAAGAGTACGTGGATCATGTGAAAATTATCATTTTTGTTTCTTATTTTTTAAGGAAAACTAATTAGGAAAGTTTTAATTTTGTTGGCTTGCAAGCCTCAGGTTGGCAATGCACCATTACTACCTTTTGTGTCTAGGCGGCATGAATTTCTTACGTCTGCTTGTTTGCCTTCCATTGTCATAAAAAAAAACTGTGTTGTCTATAGGCCACAGATTTTGCCTCATACCATCAGCAGAGTGTGTTTGTTCGCTGCCATAACCTATAAACATGTTTTACATGGACCAAGTTCATATTTCCCACGTTACAATTAAAACGAATATTTGTCATTGATAGCTAATGTGTATTAACAATTGATTAGTTTACAAAACCAAATTAGTTTGTTTGATTAACAATATTAGAAGCATATAAGAAGATAAATTGGGGTTATGATTACATACATTGTACTAAATATTGACTAATAGACTTATCTATTCACACTAAATACTAATCATTATCCATTAGTATTTAAAGTTTTTAACGAAAGTAATCCATATATTTATACGTGATGCCAAAACTTTGGACCCCTTTGTATAAAAATTGCGCCGACGCAGGAGCATATAATTTGGCACCCTTATAGCTTGTGTGTAGGAGAAGTGCAGAACGCTAATATTTTTCAATAATAATGCTTATAAAGTACATTAAATCAATAAATAAAACATTACCCACACTACCGTGCATTTGACACACACAAACAATTATATTGATGATAACGATAAAAGATCACAGATGGCGCACTAAAAAGTTTGGAAACAAAGTAGTTGATCTTGAGAAATGAATTCAAATTTATTATGGTCCAATTTCGACCAATGGGCGACCAATAGTCAAAATAAATCGCGACAGAGTTTAAAGTATCATGCCCATTATCTTGATAGATGGCGATTATTAGAAACAGTTGCTAAAGCACAAGATGGAAAAACTAATTTTGGTAGATTACGATTTATCTCAATGAGGAGCTTACGTCAGACTAATTGGTGGGTGCGAAACGCCTAACAAGTAAGTTCGGTCAATTCGGCAAACATACCCATTGTAATTGTACTTGCTAGCTGTGATTGCAGCAAGAGTTAACACATAATACATTACAGTTTGTGTCACAACACAATCAGGCTCGCCGAGGACGAATCAGGCGCCGAGAAGCGTAATCTGGGTTAACAGGGGTCAAACGGCATCACAAATTCCAATACGATATTAGACAGATCTGTGGCGCGAATCGACGATTCTATGTCCGAGCCGCTTATTGGCTTCCTCGTCTAACAATTGCTCATGTTAAGGGCTGCTTTGCTCATTGTTGGTTGCGATTTTATTAGGTTCGTTTATTTAAATTCATCTCCGTATTAACACTTTCATTGGGGTGATATGTAGCTTTTTGAATGTAAGTACTATCTGAGCTGTTTTGTTTTATGTCGTTTTTTTAAGTGAACACTTCTTTAGCGGCGTTGCGCACTTCGTAAGACGGCGCAGGACTCTTGCGCGAATGTTCGTGTTGTCATGTTTGTGTACGATAACGCAATAAATGAATGTTGTATTCTACCTCATAAATGAAAGTACTTTCATACTGATAACAAAAGCAATTGGTGCAAAACTTTTGTAATATATCTTGTATGTTTGTATTTATTTTGTACAATAAAGTACAAATAAATGTAATAAGTATCTTCAAGCCCATACCTCCGTAGGATAAGGCAGAGGTATAGCCAGGACACCCACGACTAGCCGAAAATACTAAGTTCCGTACTGTCTTTGGCAAGGAAAATAATTCTCTAACCATTCCAAAATATCAAAAAATCACAACGTTAATATTCAAGTTTTCACTTCTGCCAGCACTCCCCGTACAATCCGTTTTTTTCATTTATTTATAGTCCGGTGAAGTTGTAAAAACCTCGCGGTTACCAACATATTAGCAAAAATAAAATTCGTTTAGGGTATAAGATTGCATCCGTTATTAAAAAAATATCTCGCGCATTGGTATTAGTTTTATTGTAGCTAGAAACTAGCCAACCGCAAATGTATCGTTTGACATCTTATAAATATAAAAAAAAGAAAAAGAAAAGAAAAGTATCTTCACACCCATATCCCCGAAGAGGTAACCAGAGGCACGACCAAGGCACCCACGACTAGCCGAAGACACTAAGTCCCTCAATGTGATAGGTGGCAAGCCTATCGCCAACCGGGCATATTTCCAATCCCTACCAACTTTTTTTTAATTCGAAAATTGGAAAAATCCAATTTTCTTTTTGTTAGCCGACCCGGGATTCGAATCCAGGACCTCATGCAGTCAAGTCCAACACCCAGACCGCTAGACCGCAGAGGCGATAAAGAGGCTAATAAAGATGTGTGTAAAATTATTCAATTTGCAAATAATATAACAGTTGTTTCGGTTTGGTTGGCTGTTTAAAGTTATAAAACTTTTTACAATCTATTTAGTTCTCACAAAAATGTTTATCATAATGATTTGTTATTTGTAATGATATCAATGTGTTTCAGTAGCTGTTATAATGACTGAAACAAATGTGATATGAATCATTTTGCATTATACTAAGTAGTATGTCTTTTTCAAAACAGAAAGTTCGAGCTTCAAAAATCATTTTCAAGAGAAAAGTAATAAATCTGAAATCGTGATATCTGACTAGGTGGTAGAGTTTCGCAGCGACTCACCCGGATTGGTACCACCGCCTTACCTATTCCTGCCGCCATAACGTCATGATGTGTTTCGGTTCGGAGGGGGTAAGGTAGCCGGTAAACTTACTTTTGCTCGAGGCCTAACATCCCGGCCTCTGGTTGGCAACGCACCATTACCACCTTTGGTGTCTCTAGGCGGCGGGAATTTCTTACCATCAGGAAATCCGTCTGCTTGTTTGCCTTCCAATGTCATAAAAAAAATCAATTAATAGTAGGTGCTCGTAACTACATAGTATAAAACAAAGTCACTACCTCTGTCTCTATGTCCCTTTGTGTGCTTAAATCTTTAAAACTACGCAACGGATTTTAAAGCGGTTCTTTGAAATAGATAAAGATGTAATTGAAGAGGAAGGTTTATATGTATATTTTATCATATGCGAAGCAGGGGCGGGCTGCTAGTAATTCATAATTTTATAAACAGATAAACATTAGCAGCTTGGCACTATAGACTAAAGATGTAGAATGTCGTCTAAATGCAAAATCTTGTAATAAAAAAAAAATAAAAAAAAAAATTCAGGCTGTGCTCATTTGATGCAGTTTAAAATTCAGATGCACTTTAACAGGTTTCATCGTTTATTTCCAATTAATTGATTTTAAAACAATTTAAAACGTATGTTAAAAAATAAATTAAAAACTATATAAATACGAATTTCATCTTATGATGACTCTGCAAAAGAAACATTGAGTAACATCTACATATGTTACAACACATCATTTTAGAATATAGCTAAATTATTTTGCGTATGAGTCCGTAATATTTAACGAATAACGATATCAGTACATTACTCAAAGGCATGACTTTGCAAAAGAATTATAAGTAACCAAAATGTAGTAGTACTATACTACTATTTAAATAATGCGCTTCGGCTTTACACGTTTTATTATTTTTACACATAAGTAATAGTTTGTACTTAAGTAATAATCTAAATTTAAGCAAAATGATTAATTATATAATAACAACTCTATATAGATATCTTTAAAATACATTCGGATTTCCGAAGCTTGACGAATATAGCCGAAGCGCATAATTTGAATAATACTACTATACTTCATATGAAATCACGTTAAAATGTTAAATTACTTTCTTGAGTTTTTGTTATTGTCACCAGTGTCATGTTAAACTTTATTAAAATTTGTTTTTTAATGTTATATAGAGTTTCTTGGCGACTCGCCCGGATTGGTACCACCGCCTTACCTATACCTGCCGCCATAATGTCAGTACTTGCCGTTGACGTGTTCCGGTTCGGAGGATAAGGTAGCCGGTAAACTTACTTATGTCCAAGGCCTTACATCCCGGCCTCAGGTTGGCAACGCACCATTACCACCCTTGGTGTCTCCAGCATTTCTTACCATCAGAAAATCCGTCTGCTTGTTTGCCTTCCATTAACAAAAAAAATCACGTTAATTTACTTTGAACCTTACCTTCATTTTGTAAGTTTTTGATATTTCTTCTGTACTTTTCTTAGTTTTTATTATTGTCACCAGTGTCCTGTTAACCTTCATGAAAGTTTTTTTTTTTTAATGTTATATTAAATTTCTTCTAATATATTGGTATTTGTGCCAATGTAATCTCCTATTGAACGTCGGTGTGGTCAAGCTGTGGCCACTTAATCAGTGTAATCAGTTGGGGCTCATGAACATATTGCGGCGATTGTCAGTGTGCAAGTGTCCAATTTGAATGTCGATTTGTTTAAATTATTTTCAGTCCTATTAGATTAGTTTGTGGTTGGTATAAACAACGTGAAGTTAATGTTTTATTAAGTTTAGAAAATTTATTCTGGTATCTATTTAAGTATTTCTATGTATTAGTATCGTTGACTAACACCCATAACACAAACATATAATTTGCTTACCTTGGGGTTAGATTTAATTTGTGCAATTTGTCCAGTGAAATTTATTTATTATTTATTTATTTCACCCCTTTTTATTATACGCTTTATATTAGCTTCGGTTTTATCTATGTATGTATGTAACGAAATCTTTCAGCTACTCGTATCTATGTATGTACCGGAATCAGCTCAATTTTCATAGGTTTTTAGAAGTCTGATAAATTTGAAACTTTGCACACGTGTCATAGATCGATGATAATGAAATCATTTGATAACAGTTTCTCATTTTCCTTATTAGGTTAGGATTTTTACCAGGATTTACCAGGATTAATACATTTATTATTATTAAACACTGCGTATTTCGTGTTATCTTTATCTGTATCATAAAACTATGGTCATCCGGTAAAAGCAATTGAAAGTTCTTTTTATACTTCTTTGATTAATATGTTTGCTTTTCGGGCATGTTTGGCTACTCCAACAGTATAAAAATAGCTAGCTCCTAAAAATTATGTTTAACTTGCGATAAAGCAAATGTTAAATCTTCATTTTATTAAATACTTTCTTTCTTATATTCTTCTAAATCTCATAGTATTAGTAGTATTTAATCGTTTTTGATCTCTCCGGTCGTTTCTCTGTTAATTTTAATTTATTAAACACAGTTATATTTTGTTAGCTATCTTATCTTAAAAAAATGCGGTGATGTGATTTGTGGCTACCTGATGTTCATATAATTGAATTATTTGATATCTGATAGCTGAATTTCTTCCGAATAGTTAAACATTTTATCTAGAGTTGTTTTCACTTTTGCTAAGTGTGCCTTTGCCGTCTAACCTTATAAAAAATCTAAATTCGCCTTTCTGTGGTCAATCCTACCCAATCAGCGTTATGAGTGCGAACTCATGATTGTTTCTTGAAGACTGACGCAATCTGTCAATTTGAACAAAATTATATTGAATAACAGATTGTTTTTTGTCTTCACGCCCATATCCCCGAAGAGGTGACAGAGGTACAACCAGGACTAGCCGAAGACACTAAGTCCCACAATGTGATAGGTGACAAGCCTATCGCCAAACGGGCACATGTCCAATCCCGAGCAACATTAAGGTTTATCCAGAACTGCTTTACGTTTTGCCTAGAGTTATTTTCATTTTTGTTAAATGTGCCGTTGCCATGTCTAACTCTATTAAAAATCTAGGTTCGCCGTTCTGTGGTCAAGCCTACCCAATCAACTCATGATTGTTTCTTGAAGACTGACGCAATCTGTCAATTTGAATAAAATGATTTTAGTATAGATTACTATTTTCTGGATAGCGCAATAACTAAAAGTGAGCAAATACCCATTTAGAATTGTTTGATTCCTCATCAGTTTCTGCTGTTATATTTGTATACTGATGTTAGAGTGCTAAGCAGAAACATGGGATCTAAGTCCCGACCTTTAATTTTTACATAGTAAATAGTAAGTAAGAATATAGTAAGAAACGATGAGGAAAAATCAGTATGAAATTGTGATTAACCTTCCTATTTTACAAGGCAAATAGATAAAATATAAATGAAAACCAAAAAAATCTTGTTTTCTCTGTTTTTCTTTAGGACATTTGTTTTATTTATCACGGAAACGTTAATTTGTCGACAGTGGGGTATAGCGTCCTGTAAATAATACTCCATTATAAGTTTGAGAATACATACACGTTCCGTTTATCTCAAATAAAAAAGCATCCATACTTTCATTGTTTCAGAGCTCATCCTCTGAGCTTCGGCGTAGCAAGACTCCCCCTCGACACTCGCCCGAGCAGAGAACAGCTCCTCGGCCGCCGTCAGCGCCAGTACATCATGAGAGGCCCTCACATGCCCCACATATCTCTCCAAAGAAAGAAGCTTATAACAACCTCCTCAGTAAAGGAGTTTCAGGTATGTTTGTGAAGATAATTTAATAATCCGTTTTGGTAGAAAATGATGAAGTGACGTTAATCACGAAGGTTTTAAAGGCTTGCGTGTTTTAAAAAACGAACAAACCCTAATATGCGCACGCGCATGCGTCGTTTTACCATGCTGTTTTCCGCCCGAACGGGTGCCTGTTCCTGGCATCCGCTTGACTTATCGGAATCCTTTAGGTACAAAAACCCTGGCCTCTCCAGATGGTAAAACCATAAATGTTTATTTTTCAGCATAATCCAGAGTTATAATGATTAAAATGACACAATTTTTGGGGTTAATGTAGAAAGATTGGCTAAACAAATAGTAGGTATGTGTAAATTTTAAAGTAAGAAAAAATTTCGCTCCAGACAGGATTTGAACCTGTAACATTTAGTCTTGTTAATAGTAAATTAGTAATTATTTCTAAAAATACACATTAAAAACATTTAAAATGTAAACATTGCCTTACCGCCTTACTAATATATAACTACGCGCCTGTTGATATAGCGTGTAACTTCTCATTCTTCATTTTTTATTGGCAAAAATTAAGTAACACGCCAGATCAACGGGTGCGTAAGTTTTATTAGTACGGGGGCTAGTGTTAAAAATTGTAATTACTATTTGTATGCTATGATTTTGTGCTAACTTTAAAATAAAAACATCAAAATTAGCTGTAAAAAATCAAAGCTACGTGAATTAGTTTTTATGATTTATCCACTACTTTTTCTATAACTACAGTGTCAGTGTTACAAAGGGAATTAATTCAATTTTAAAGTTCCACATTGACAACCACTAATATCTTTGGTTTGTGTGGCGTATCTTTATTACCAAAAAACCCCTGGGTCAAAATTATTACTGTAAACCTACTGTAGAAATATCTATTTTATTCGAAATGGAATTTTACTTCCGTCCGAACCGCTAGTGCCAAATAAAATATCAGCACGGCAAACAATATTGCAACAAATTAGTATTACAATTGCCAAAAAACAAGTGACATAAATGGTAATCAAGTTGGTATGGAGTCATATGTCAATCGAGACACGTAAATCGAACCACAAAAAGATGTACAGTTCCCTGGCACCGGTCCCGACTTCCGGTCGAACCTTTTTATGCGATTGCATTATAAATATCAAAAATTATTTGTGCATTGCTTATGTAAAAGGTATCTTCTTTGCCTTTTTTGCTTCGGCACGAGCGCGAAATTAAATTTTATCACGTGTACTATTATGAATTCATGACGCTTCAGTATATAACTTCACTGGCTTTTAGGGTTACGTATCAAAATAAAAAAAAGTAAATAAAAAGTATCTTCACGCCCATATCCCCGAAGAGGTAGGTAGTTGAAGACACTAAGTCCCACAATGTGATAGGTGACAAGCCAATCGCCAACCGGGCACATTTCCAATCCCGAGCAACTTTTTTTGTATTCGAAAATTAGAAAAATCGAATTTTCCTTTTTTTGCCCGACCCGGGACTCGAACCCGTGACCTCAAGCAGTCAAGTCCAACAACTGAACCGCTAGACCACAGAGACGATAAATAATAAATGTAATTTCTCAGAAAAAAAGTCAATCTAGATACTTCGAAAAATCATATTGTTTTTTTATTTATCTAAATTTGAACATATACATGCTATTTTGCAATGAAGGTGAAACATAAACTTAAAGAAAAATATGTGCGTTAAACAATTCAAGAAAGTCTTGCAGATTTTAACAAAAAATGAATTATTTAGCTCCAAATCACCCACGACTAGCCTGCCTAGCTAAAGTAGGCAGAGGCACAACCAGGTCACCCACGACTAGCCGAAGACACTAAGTCCCACGATAATATGATAGGTGGCAACTGACAAGCCTATCGCTAACCGGGCACATATCCAATCCCGAGCAACGATTTTTTTTATTAGAAAATTGGAAAAACCCAATGTTATTTTTGTTAATAACAATTAAATAATTTCTGTTTAATAATAAAACATTTAAATTATCCTATTCGCTCCGCTGATTTGAACATTTAGAAAGAATGACAGATGAAAGATTGATAAAGCAGGTATACAATGCAAATATGGGTGGATGTAGGTACCCGGCGAGACCAAGGTTGACATTCCAAGATCAAATCGCTCGTATGTTATCCGAGGGTGGTGTCTAGAGTTTCCGAAACCGGCGTTTTGTGTGAAAAGGATAATAAATGTGGAGGAAGCCAAGCAGATCTTCCAGGATCGTGAAGTTTGGCACTTACGAGGCAGGCAGAAAGAAATCTGTCTGCCTCATAAGGTACTTGACGTGAAGATATGTATGTATTTACATTATCCAGATTTTCTTAGATAATACAATTGACTTGATTGACTAAACGCGTGTTTACGTTGATCGCATTTAAATTCGACGGTGAAATCCAGCAAAGAAATAGTAAAAGTATGCCGGTAATCAAACCCTAGCCTTGTCAACAATTATATACTTATCGAAACCTCAATCTTGGCTTCGCCAATACCTACAATCTATCATTTTTGCGGTGAGCAATGGCTGCCAAAAATGTTAATTAAAAAATCAAAAGTACAAAAGTTTCACCACCCCTGATTCTTCAAAGAGATTGTCAGTATTTTAATATTTAGATAAAGAACATTCATCCGTACTTTCCAAACGTGTATCAATATAAATACCCGTTTATTCGTAGTCACGCGCAGTCCCCTCGGCCCCTTTGTTCAGCATCCGAGCTCATCTCCACGTTAATCTGACGGTATAATTGATTTACTGATATCTTTCACACTGACAAGCCATGCTCTATGTACTCGATTGATAGAAAGTACATTCATACTAAATGCAAAAGTGTTTTTACTAGATATGAAGAACATTATTTCTTTTGAAAAGTAATTATGGTTCCTCATTATATAAGTGTGTGTATGTTCCGTTTTTACGTTAAAACGGATTAAAAGATTTCAATGAAAATGAAAGGCTCGGGTTCGGTTCCCGACGGGGGCAAGCATTTTTGTGATAAACATTTAGATGTCTGCATTTCCAAGTCTGGGTGTTTATTAAATTTATTCTGGTATCTATTTATTTATTTCTGTTTATTAGTATCGTTGACTAACACCCATAACACAAGCATATAATTTGCTTACTTTGGGGTTAGATTCAATGTGTGTAAGTTGTCTGAAAATACTTAAAACGATGGAACTAATTTTAATGTAATTAAGAATAAAAAATAGGTTAAATCTTGGAAAAGGAGAAAACGTGAGAAACTACATTAGCTATGTTTATAAGTTAGTCGAGTTGGAGCTTTTTTACGGCACACATGTAAAGTACCTTTGGAAACATGTACTCTACGGACTTAAAGAACGTAGAATACAAATGTGTTTACGCCCATCTCCCGGAAAGGGTAGGCAGAAGCACAACCAGGACACCCACGACCAGTGTTACAAACTCAATTTTTTTTAATACTTCCGTACGACTCTAAAAGTTGGTAGTTTCCGACCAAACTCAATTCGAAAAGTAGGTAGAACTACCAACTTCTTTTTTTCAAGATTTAGAAGGAATCTGCACGGTCGTATAATATCTTTAGCAGATTATTTTAGTAATAATAAATTATTTTTCTGACTATTTTTGAAAAAAAAAAACAATAAGAAAAACCTAAATTGTTTTTAATTAAATCATAGACTAGACAGCGTAATTGGATTGGTGAATTATTTTATGATCTATTTATTTAATTGTTTTTGGCATGTCAACTAAACAACATATAAATATTTTACAATTTTATTTCCCATAATTTGTTGTACTTTTGATCATAGTGCAGTTTTTTCTGTTTTCTTGGAGTAGAATTTTCATTAGATTCACTGTCTCTCTCGAACATTATAAATATATATTTTTTTTAAATAATAAAATCACTTTATTACACTCTACACTTTTTATTTCAAAAGCTAAACTTTTCACTTTTGTTTAATAACAATTATCGCTGCCATACAGAAGTAAACTTACCTACATAAATAAGAAAATGGCGGACGGTTCTACACAGCAACGCCCTCTCTCTAATTGATTCGAAATTCAAAAATTCACCAGAGTTAAATACAAATTAAAAAATTTTGTTGGTTATCAAGTAAAGGTTATCGAGTTGGTTATCGAGTAAAGGTTTTAATATATTATTTTCGCAAAGATAAAATAAAATTTTCGATAAATTAAAAAAGTTAGCAGATTTTTCATCCAAGGTAGTAGATTTGTAAAAAGAGTTGAAAGTAGGTAGATCTACCTAAAAGTTGGTAGATTTGGTAACGCTGCCCACGACTGACCTAAGACCTACAATGTGATAGGTGGCAACCCTATCGCCAACCGGGCACATGTCCAATTTTTGTTGATAAATAAATTGAAATTCTACTCGTACATATATAGTTTTTTTTGTGGGCCGACCCGGGGATCGAAGTCGGGACCTCAAGGTGTCAAGTTCGATGCCGGACCGCTACCACAGAGGATCGCCTCTTGATTTGAGGATCGAGGATTGATCTGAATTTATTCAAAATAATCAATTAATCGTTTTCTCACTTGCGGGTGCCATTATGATAATTATATTGCCTATAGCACTACCACTATTCTGAAGAATCCAACTACACGTAAAAACCATCAAGCTGTTTTGGTTATAGAGCGTGCTAAAGTAATGGACATACATACACTCGAAAACCATTACTCTCCTTACGCAGTCGGGTAAAATACTCTCAGTTTATTCCATTTGTATTTCTAAGTAGTATGAATCTATAATATCCTATAACCCACGTTGCTGTAATCCCCGGCCTTTAAACCCCTCGTAATCATTTTCCATTCATTCTCCTCACTTTATGAATCATAATCTCTAAATCTCTCCATATTTCATCTTTGTCTCACTTAGGGTAATCTGGATCACTCTATCTCCATTTTTTACCCCTTAATTCTAATCCATAATAGCCTGTTCCATATAATATATGAAGCTTACAAATAGCATTCTTAAGACAAAGATGAAAATTGTCTTATTTACACCATTTGAAAAAGGCTATACCAGTTTTGGTTTTTCCCCAAACAGCACTATGATTAAAGCATTTGAAAAATTAAGAAAAAATATGATACAGGCCTAACGATACAAAGATACTGGCCAACTAGAGAACTGGCCAGTATCTTTGTATCGTTAGGTTGTAACATAGTTATTAAGTATGTTATTTGTAATAGCCAAGCGATAACAAAATTTGCGGGATATTTTTGCAGTGATTTCTAAATCGTATTACATAATTCTTTTTTAGAATTTAGTTTAGAAATGACGGAGAAATTAATTATCGTTCTTGAAAAATGTGAAAATTGAAAATATAACCTCCTGTTTCCATGTCAGTTAAATAAGGTGGTGGTATGCCGGGCAAACCAAAACAAAAATCTATCTGAGAGCCATAATAATTATTGTGTTAGCGAAAAACGAACAATTGCTGCTACTAGAAACTGCTTCGTAGTGCATTGCAATAATTAGCCTATATTTTTCCAAGTCCAAGACCAGCACGGTAAAAGTGGCATTACATAAAATCTTACCACCAGAAACAATTGTCTGAGCTATGAAATCAAATGGCTAATAAATCTCCACGAAAAAACAAGATCATTAAAGTAATTTATCTTTTAATTTTCCCCTATCATGTACCCATGGTACTATCGAGATCATCTCTACAATTCTTCGAACATGCGTATGCAAAAAGAGCCCCGTTTTCTCACATAATTATAATTGTACAGTCACACGCGACGATGGTTTTTCATATTTGAACGAATATGTATATATACGGAATACAAAACACTTTTGATGCTTAGAGTTCATATTAATATAGAGTTAGTTCATCAATTAAACATACGTATTATGTTTGCCCTTTCTAGTATTTGATATATTTTTTTAACAAATATGTATATCTGCCAAGCATAAACTACTTTTAATACTCAGACTTTGCATAAATATGGAGTTCACCAACATACGTTTTTGTCCTTCTAAGTATTTAAGTAAATCGTGTTTGAACATAGCTGCATAACTTAGTTCATAACAAAAAGATCAATGGTTTGCATTCCATAGTACCGGCAAAAGTAAAAAAATAATGTTAATAGTTCGCGTATTGTGTTTAAACACAGTAGAGTAGGTATCTAAAACGATATATCCGATTTGCAGTGTCCAATTAGCAAGAAATGGAGACTCCAGAGTAACCCAACTCACATGTCCTTGCGCGAGTTTAACATTTTTTACCCATTACAAAAAGTACATAACGCTTATTTTTAAATACGGGTATAATTACAAAAATATAGTTTTTTAAATCATTGAAGATCTCGACATTCTAATAAAGCTGTAAATTAAATATTTTAACAGAAGTTCACTAATGTCTGTAAAATGTTTTCCTAAACCGTTTGCGCGCACTCTTTTAAAACAACCATCTAAGAATTACTTTGTATACAACTTAAACTTTTTTACATTTTCTCATTTCAACTAATGTATACATGGATATATTTGTCACGAATGATTTAAGTTATTATCCCTTTATACACTGAGCCATTGCAACTATCACCTGCGTTTTCGTGCAAGGAAAAATGAACCTTATCATCATAAGTAAAAGGAACATTACTATGTGATATGTGATGTTTTCAAAGCGCTGCGAACCACTAAAG
>NJDD01000085.1:495175-514770 GCA_002245505.1 Calephelis nemesis | reverse complement strand
AAATGGGTTCACTGGTTTAGGCGTGAAAGCGTAACAGACAGACAGACAAAGTTACTTTCGCATTTTTATTATTAGTAGGGATAGGCATGCACCGCGGCCAGCCGGTACCGCCGCAACCGCGATGTCCCTATATTTTAAACCTGCAATATCTCCGAAACTATTCGTTTAATTTACATGCAGTAAAGAGCGATATTGTTCTATATTAAATGTAAAATTTATTTAAGATACTGAAATAGATAAGGATTAATGCTGTATTGCTTAAAATCGCTTCGTAAATAAGCCATTATTTTTCGTAAAAAGTAAAGGATAAAAATTGGTTGTTGTAGGTTATCCCTAAGAAATAAACATATACCATCGCGAACTTTTTTGTAGACCTTTATAAGGTAAACAATACTTAGTACATTATTTTGATCTGTCTCGTAGAGTTCAACCAGCGTTTGCAATGCAAGCGCAAAAAAATGTGTTTATTTACGACTTCGCATTAGATATCTTGAAATTATCAGTGGTTCTCTAATATATGAAGCATGTTATTATACTTAAAAACCTTCCTCTTGAATCATTCTACCTATTTAAAAAACCGCATCAAAATCCGTTGCGTAGTTTTAAAGATATAAGCATACATACATACAGACAGACGTGGAAAGCGACTTTGCTTTATACTATGTATAGATGTCAAGAACTGGGTGTAATTGTATGACGCTACCGCTTAGCCAAACTTGAAAAATTTTTAGTAGTTTAGATAAGAAGTGAGAACCACACAAAATTAAAATTATCTAAAAATAAGTATCTTCAGGCCCATATCTCCGAAGCGGTGGGCAGAAGCACAACCAGGGCAACCACGACTAGCCAAATCCACGATCTGATAGGTGGCAAGCCTATCGCCAACCGGGCACATATCCAATCCCGACCAACATTTTTTTTATTAGAAAATTGAAACACCCAAATTTTCTTTTTGTTGCCCGACTTGGATTGGAATCTGGGACCTCATGCAGTCAAGTCCAACATCTGAACCGCTAGACCACAGAGGCGACTAAAGAACCTACTCTAAAATGTTCACCAGCTCTTGGACTAACAGGTGCGTCATTTGCATTCATAATTGTTATTGACAATGCTTGATGGTGTCCATACCAACAAAGAATTGAGCTTCTTTATAACCAAATTTTGCACCTGGTGGTAGTTTACAGTAGCAATAATGTTAATGAGGCCCTATTTATATCAAACGCTCTGTCCTAACTATGAATATTGAATTAAAAAACTTACAATATTTTCCATAAGATCCTTCAGACAATAATTTACACACCAAAAAGTAGTGGAATTGGTTCATACGTTCACGCGTGATGCAACGACCAATGGAGATAGAGATTCAGATTTACATAAAAAATTGCAGCAGTTAATTCAAAAATTAACACACAAACACATTACCAAAAACCGAATTACCTTAAAAAAAAGTAATAAATAAATTATCTTCACGCCCATATCCCCGAAGAGGTAGGCAGAGGCACAACCAAGGCACCCATGACTAGCCGAAGACACGTCTAAGTCCCACAGTGTGATAGGTGGCAAGCCTTTCGCCAACCGGGCACATATCAAATCCTGAGAAACAATTTTTTATTAGAAAATTGGAAAAACCAAATTTACTTTTTGAATACGAACCTGGGATCTCATGCAGTTAAGTTTAACACCAGAACCGCTAGACCACAGAGGAGACCTTAAAAGTACCGAATTTATGCTAAATCCCAAACTGAATCATATTATCAGGAAAGCGATTACAATATACATCCATAACAAGTTATTCAACTAAATCCGGATTGTAGTAATCCCGTCGGAGATGTATCCCGGCCGGTGGGCAGCGGCTGCAGCCTAATCCAGGATCATCCGGCTCAAAACCTCTACTTAGCTCTATATATGCTCCATGCTTTAGATATGTTAAGACTCTTTGTCTGACTAACTAAATTATATTAAAGATTTCTTTTGTGGAAAAGAATATCTACTTGATTAAAAGGCTTTCATTTTCTTATTTTTTCAGTTTGTTGGGAAGGAATATTTTAACTAATTTAAAAAAAGGAGGGGTTTAAATAGGAAACATTTTTATTTACATTGGTTTACCCCGTGTTGGTCCGGGCTCCTTTGTAGAATAGACCATCTGCCTTCCTTGCCAGGCAGCTCGTAAAAGGCGTGCATAGGCGTATCATCACTAACACCGTGACATCTGACTAGGTGGTAGAGTTTCGCAGCGACTCGCCCGGATTGGTACCACCGCCTTACCTATTCCTGCCGCCATAACGTCATGACGTGTTCCGGTTCGGATGGTTAGGTAGCCGCTAAACTTACTTTTGCTCGAGGCCTAACATCCTGACCTCAGGTTGGCAACGCACCATTACCATCTTTGGTGTCTCTAGGCGGCGTGAATTTCTTACCATTAGGAAATGGTCACCTTACTCATTTACTGTATGAGTAAGGTCATGTGATAAACCTAAAGATAATTTCAGGAATATGCCAATTTATGGAGTACGGATTAATTAAATATATGACAAGTAATAATCATTAAGTCACGCAGAAAATAAGACATAACTTGGAATTACTGTTCGTTAAGACCAAATGAGAAGAGGGGACTTCTTCATCAATCATTTTGAGATTATCCCTTGCACTTTAGCCCAATCTGAGGCAAAGCTAAACGCACAAGGAGGATATAACTCTTATTTCTATATTTTTAAGGTTGAAAATCTAGTATCAATGTAAGTAAAATAATGATTGCCTTCAGATCAAAACGCACTCTCATTGTTTGCGTAATCCGAACTCAATTTCAGATATTCTTTGTAAAGTGAATTGTCTGAATCGAACGTATTAAGTCTATTTTTAATTTTTAATATTTTTGTTTCCAACCTTTTTTTAAAAAAAAAACAAATATCCCTGGACATATTAAACAAATTGATCTAACCCCATAGTAAAAAAAAATATATGCTCTTATTATGGGTGTTAGATAACGATACGAATATTTTTTATTTATAATTTGATAAATAGCTATTTATAAAATAATAAATTATAAGTGATACGTAAAACAGTACAAGTGTTTATTCATTTAAAAATATGAATATTTGGAAGTTTTTCCAAGCTCCGACGATGGAAAATATCAAAGATGCGAATACTGTTATATCAGTATAATTTAAATAAACACTTCAATGTTTGAAAAAACATTGAATAACACAAACAACTGGCAATAAAGATGTTTATATTCTTCTAATAAATGCCTACCCCCGTCGGGAATCGAACCCGAGCCTCTCAGTTGGTCTCAGTTAACGCGATCATAAATCAACGAATGAGCTTAAAACTACAGTATGTGACTCTGTTACAATAATGATATTATAATATCGCCATTGTGTGCTTAAGGTAGGTACACAAAGGCGGTCTTACAACTTCAAAGAGATATTAAAGACAACCGTAGGATAACTTTAGCTACTTTTTGAATTATACTTTGTGTAAAGGAGTTTTTATTTCGTCGTAAGTTATCGAAATGCATTATTATTTTTAAAAAATGTCAAATATGATAACCACTTTTTATCGGTAAATTAAATCACTTTGACTTTTATATTATTATCGATATCGATAATTCAAAACCAATTACTGAAATCTCAACTTAAAATGAGACGTCTAAAATATCGATAGTCGCAACAAATACCATGCTTGTTTGGACTCTCCGATTTGTACGCAACTTAATCCGGCGGCAACAACAGAGAGAGGCAATCAGCTGAGCTTCAGATCAATCGATAAAAATGTGGATGTTTCACCGTGACCGGCATTCGTGTTGGATCATCCCTACCATTTGTCAAAATCAAGCTTACGCTTCGCAGACTATTAAATCTCTAGAGTTTTGAGATTGGAGATTATATTTTTTAATATTAATTGTAATACGCTTGGACAATGTATATATTTACAACAAGACAAGAGACTGACGGTTAGAAATATTTGTAAGCATAAAGACAACGGGGGTCGTTTCTGTGGTCTAGCGATCCGGCGTCTGAGTTGACTTCTTGAGGTTCCGGGGTCGATTCCCGGGTCGGGCAAAAAAAAAGTAAAAAAATGTATATTTTCAATTTTCTAATAAAAATAATGTTGCCCGGGATTGGATATGTACCCGGTTGGCGATAAGCTTGTCATCTATCACATTGTGGGACTTAGTGTCTTCGGCTAGTCGTGGGTACCCTGCATGTGCCTCTGCCTACCTCTTCGGGGATATGGACGTAAAGATACTTTTTTACAACGGGGAAAGGTGAGTTGCCAACCAGGTGGATGTCAAGACTGTTACGTGACTGGCTACCAGCTACCTTCAGGTCTAGACCGGAACCTGAAAGTAGCGAGCACGAGGGATAAGAATAGTATCGCATACAAGTTTAAAGTCAACGTTTACATCTAAACCGGCAGTAAAAAGAAGGTTATTAATTTGAGTGTATGTTTTTTGTATATTACGCAATTATTCTGCTAATTATAACTGAATCTCATGATTATTTTTTTGTAAAACAAATCATGGTTTTTAGTTGTATTTAATTATGCCTTTCTTATGCCTGATTGAGGTGATAATGGAATGTAAGTCGGTTCTTGCTATCTATCTTTTGTCTACATCGCTGACCTTATATAACCCTTTAAATATTTTTACATTCTGTACAAAATACAAATGACAAAAATAAAAAAATAGGCATACGTATTAAATTAATTCATACTACTAGCTGTGCCCGCGACGCCCTGCGTTTGGAATCTAACAAAAAGTTTTGGTTTAAATAAAGTTCTTTTTTTATTTTAGCTAAAGTTACTCTTTATTACATCAGCTACCTGCCAGCCAAAGTCTCGTCAATATCGGTGCAGCCGTTTCAGACTAGCCAAAATAGTTAGACAGACAGGCAGACAAAAATTGTAAAGAAAATTATATATGTGCAGTACACACTCATATGCATTTGGTAAGAAACGGTTATTTTAAGACACAATCCGACACTACAGTTTTATATATATGTTACGTAAAATTCGCATAAGTATGTCAAAAATAGTAAAACCCATAAAAGTGAAAACTAAAGCGGACCCTCGGCGATTGACGGAAACCCGTCTGGCAGGGCTTGTAGGGCTTAAACCCCGCGCCCTTAACAAAATCTTAATCCCTACAAAGGGTTAGGAATATTATCTTATTATACTCGCAAGAACTAACCTTTAATTCGCACTGTTCCTTTATAAAATATGGCCGACGCGTCTATTCAAACTAATCCTTATAAGAATACCTTCATATAAATAACATCTCATATTTTCTTATATTGTACGTTCTTATATTATTTATAATATCTTAAAAGTAAAGTAAAGTATCTTCACGCCCATATCCCCGAAGGGGTATGCGAGATACAACCAGGGCACCCACGATAAGCCTAAGTTACTAAGTCCCAGACCCAGTTGGCGAAAAGCTTGCCACCTATTATCACATTGTGCATGTTTATTTATCAAAAATATTGTTTAGTAGTTTAGGTTCTAGCCCTGATAATGCAGTCATAAGAGAAACCGGTAGGCTATTTATAAAATAATAAATTATAAGTGATACGTAAAACAGTACAAGTGTATCTTCATTTAAAAATATGAACATTAAATTAGTTTCAGCCATTTTGACAAAAAACAAAAGAAGGACAAATAAACACACTCTCATATACAGTTTTAGTATAGATGTAAATGACATTGGTCAAAACAATCCTATACTTATTTTAGATGCATGCTATCTTTTTCAAATGAAACAAAAACAAAAGAGATGGAATGTTTTAGACATGTCCGGTTAGTCCGGCTATGTCAAATTGTAATGTTTTTAATCAACGTTTTCCGAGTGGTAGATTAAACGTCTTAAATGACGTGTACTGTCTAATGTGACAGCACTCATAGTGTTTTGTCTCTTTCTGTTACTTTTTTGAAAGAAGACAGCGATAACTTACAATTAGTTTAGTGAGTGCGCAACAAAATTACCGCAGTGTCTGGATCCTTCATATATGTATATTGAAACAGGTGCATCTAATAACTTCGAATTTACCAAGATGGTTTAGATGCAGATTATAGCAGCTGCTTATGTCAGCATAATCTGCTGACATGCAGAAACATAAATTTAGTTTCAATCGCGCCATCCAAAGCCCATTAATCGCGGATTCTCTGTGGACGCACCTTTAATATATGCCAGATTTTAGGGTTGGGCCTTTTATAAGAACGAAACAAATATGACGTTTCATTCATTTAGATCAATGAATGAATGTTATCTCAATCTTACTCTTTGTTTTAATTTGGTTACAAATGGACATGTAATCGTGCTTTGAAGATTTAAGACTAACAGCCGCACTCATAAAGTGAGAATTTTGTGTTGACTATGTCGATTTAACTGTTTTAGTTTTTAGTAATTTTTAGATAATGAACGTTTTTGAGTGCGGCCGTAAAAAGCTCAGAGCTTTCTGCCATATTTCAGAAGAGATCAGAAAATACTCTTAAGTCGTGTCAGTTATATATTATCGAATCAACTTTAAAATAGAACATCAGGATGATGTCAAAGTTAAACTATAATGTTTAAGAGATTCTTTTATTACTTATAGCTTATGATGCTAAGATCAAGTGTCGGAAAGCGAAGAAAGGGACGACAGTAGAAAAACACTAAGTCAAACAATTATTAATTCTTAATTTCAAGACAATTAGGTTGGGTAGCATTCGAATATTAAAAGAAGTGAATGTTTTTGTTCTTATAAGCAGGCAGTCTTTAAAGCAGGCAGGGGTACAACTGGTTGTACCCCTGGGGGTACAACTAGCTGGATACCTAGGCCTGTGATATGTAGCAAACCTAATGCTAGCCGGGCACAATCCGTCCAACGTGGTTTTTAATAGAAAATTGGTAAAACAAACACGTTTGAGTGAGTTGATCCATTCGGAAATCAAACGTGAGACCGAAGGTAACCGTGAGAAGGTAGTCAAAGTCAACACCGGACTATAAATAATACGAATAGACCATGAAAGCGAGTAAATGCATGAGAAATATAATTTATAATTTAGACTTAAACATTTTATTTTTAATTTAATTTTGACAACCCTATAATAAAATCCACGGCTAACATGCACACATCTTACTATGACCACTACTGCTGCTGTATCTCCTGAGATCTGATAAGATTCAAATAAGGGATTAGAGTGAGATAGGGATAGGATTTGCGGGCATTTCTCGCATGTGTGACTGGGACCGAGAATGGGATTATCTAGAGCATTCCGCGCCAACTGGCCGCGTACACACATGTATCTAGCTGTGTTTGTGAGTACTTTCAACAAATCCAATAAGATAAGGTTTAAAAATGAGTTTATGAATATGGGTCATTTAAGTATTGTTCGTACTTAAGTTCTGGGCTTGGTAATTATGGTTAATATTTCCCTCTGCAGGGTGTAGACAGAATACTTTTGTGCTTACAATTTGTAAGAGGCAGTATAAAGATACCTCCTACGTAAGATGTATGCCACAAAACTTTGTACCAACGGCCATTTTAGATTTTTGCCAAAAACTATCGCTATTTACACTATTTAATATATTTTAAGTGAAAATATAGAGAAAAGATGTGTTTTTTAAGATAACGAGCTATGTATAGATTTGAACATTCAACAATTCTAAAATAAGAACTTTAAGAAAAAAAAAACGATTTTTAATAAATTAAATTAAACTATATCGTAAAAAACATACAAAAAATATACCGACAACTCAAAATTCTTATTTTTCGCTTGCCTAAATTTAATAAACCGAATCGGAATAAAGCTTTTATTTTTTATACTTTCAAACTTTTTAACAATTATCATTTTTATACATATTTTCTTAATAAAAAATATGAAATAATTTAAAAGCTTCGAATAGTACATTATTTTAAGTTCGTAATACTTTTTAATCTTTTTCCGTTTGAATTATTTTAATCCTACGGCTTATCTCTTAAATCCCGTCGTAGGTACAGATACGAATGACCTTTTACCGGATTTGAACTCTATGATTATGTACTTAGGGTACAAATTCGTGTGTGTCATATTTTAGGGGTTCCACATAGTCAATGAACCTTGCAATGGGGTAAAACCGCGACCTACCTTAGACAGCGCGTGATGGTGCGTAATATTTTTAATAGTTATGTTTTTTAACTTAATGCATTAAAATTTAAATAAACGTTACGTCTGTCACGTATAATCGTAAATAAGGCTAAATAAAATAAAAAAACAACGGGTTGCACTCCGGGAGTGCCGAAAGAATAAAACTTCAATATTAACGTTGTGTATTTTTGATATTTTTGAATGGTTAGGGAATAATTTTACACGAATTGCTTTAATTATCAGTATGAAAGTACTATCATTTATGTGGTAGAATACAATATTCATTTATTGCGCTATTTTACACAAACATGACAACTCGAATATTCGCGCAAGCGCCCTGCGCCGTCTAAAAGAAACAACAGGCGTAGGCATACATTTTCGCTTAGCCGTAGAAAGAGAGGGGATACTTCCTCTCCTACGCCGCACCTGCTGTTTACTCTCCGTGTCTTAGGAATTTTCCATCAGGTCACGTGTCCTGACGCGAGTTTAGAAGTTTTTACCCATTCCAAAAAAACGCGTGCAACGCCGCTAAAGAAGTTTTCACTTCAAAAATATACGAGTATGGTTAGGGTCAACTGAAATTAGAACAAAAATATTAGGCGACTACGGAGTCGTCTTTATTTTGTCTTTTTGAATTCATACACGTGTAAGAGAGTTTTTTAACTCTCACTCAGGAACTCGTATAGATATCGGGACAAAAAGTAGCCTACATCACTCTCCAGACTCCTATCTCCACACAAAAAAAGACATCCACAATGTTCATTGAGGCGTGAAGAAAGGATAAATAAACAAATAGCATACTTTTGCTTTGTAATGTATGGAAGTACGGATTTGTTCCATTTTGTAGTTATATGCTCTCTTAGCACAAATAAACACACATTGAATATGTAATTATTATAACTATCTAAAATTAGATTCTTAACCAATTACATGCTGCCACGTAATTCTCGTGCAGGTTATTGGTTAGATGTGAATTTTAGAGAGTGTTTAGTTAAACAGACGTTTACATTATCCGTAGTGAGGCGGTCTAAGTTTATAAGTTTATAATATATAATCGAGGAAGACGTTTAACAACTTTTAAAGATATCTTCACCCCTGTATCACCGTAAAGATAGGCAGAGCTACAACCACGAATAGCTGAAGATACTTAGTCTCACAAAATGATTGGGGCAAACCTACCTTCAACCTGGCACTTATATGTTACTATTAACTTTGTTATTTATCGAAACATTGCTAAAATGCATATTGGATTACCCGACCCAAGAATCGAAACAAGAGCCTTAAATACCTGACCATTAGACCACAGAGGCGACTTTTAAAATAAATACAAATCCAGCTCGGGGCAGGGAGTAATCCGTACGGTTGAATGCAAACAGATAATCTGAAAGAATTAACGGTATACGAAAAATTGGGGACTTTTCTGATTTTGGAATATTTATTTTTGAGCATTTTGCTTTTATTTTTAGAATAAACAAAAAAAAACTGAATGTATGAGATCCTATAGTCCTAACGGAAACCTAAAAAATATTTAAAAAAGTTTGTTTACGCTCATATCCTCGAAGAGGTAGACAGAGGCACAACCAGGGCACCCACGACTAGCCGAAGACACTATGTCCCACAATGTAATAGGTTTGCCACCGCCACATCACGAATTTTCTAAAAAAGAAAGTATCTTCACGCCCATATCCCCGCATAGGTAGGCAGAGGAACAACCAGGGCACCCACGACTAGCCGAAGACAGTAAGTCTCAAAATATGATAGGTGGTTAGCCTATCGCCAACCGGGCACATTCAGATACCTATAAGGAAACTAGTGTCATGATTTAGTCGAATAAAAAACATAACAAACTTATTTTTTTAATTTTTTTATATGATAGTTGCGCCAAACTGGTAATATATTCATAAATGGAAACGTCTTTATTTTAAATTAATTTATCCCTTTCTGGGAAAGGCTTAAGACCTTAAGGCCAAGATGCCATGTCTTTCATGTAAGTAATTTTTTTTCTTGCAATTTATTTTTAATTCACTTTTTCAGTTTCGTCTAATATATTCATGTCCTTCTGGAATGTTATGCCAGGTCTTTAGTAAAACGGTGGTCTGTTTACTCGAACTCAATTAGTGAGATTTTGCAGCAACGAAGAAATACACGACGACTTTCGTTATAAATTGTTCACTTATACACTTGAACTAAACAAAATTGAATAAATACCTTCTAAATTTATAATTTTACCTACAATATACACAAAATTTAATAATTGCTAACTAAATACGATACCCTTATTCTAATGAATCTAAGGTAAAAACTTATTATACATGTAATATATTATTAAACTTTTTATATGTTATACCATGAGTTTACAGATTGTCAAGTTTACTATACTCGGTACCATCTCTGTAAGTTATTTGTATGAAAACTTTGAACAGCGCCTGTATTAGTAACTAAGAAAAACACATTTTTAGACCAAAAGTGTCATAGATTTCAAAACTTAACTTACCGTACGGAGTTTTGGCGCCATCGAGAGAAAAGATGGTTGAAGTTTTTTCTAAATTATTGAGTTCCTTGTTTATATTGATTGAAAATGGTCAATTTTGGTGGCATTTTGTACAATTTTGTTTAGTGAAAGTGCACAAATGAAATAATCATTAAAAAAATTATCGTATCGTGTATTTCTTTGTTGCCGCCAAAGTCTCATTACATCAGCTTGAGTAATGAGGCCACCGCTTTACCCAAGACCCTGACATGACTTATTGACGACTTGTGACTTATGACTAGTTATGATTGAATCCCGATTTTGGTAAATTTGATGCAAATTTCTACTTGACTAATGGCAAAATACTAACGTCTATGCCAAAACTTGAAGAAAGAACTTACCGTACTTAATCTATACCACCTCATGGTAAAGGCTCAGGTAAACATTTCTACCAGGTATATTTAAGAAATACAACCATATTACATATATGACGTCCTTATTCTAATAAATCTGACGCAAACTTATCATCTAATGGCATCCTACACACGGAGCTATCATCTAATGGTATCCTTCACACATCACGTAATTACCTCTCCTTTTCCGTGGAAATGTTTTGATTTTGTTTATGCCTCAATATCGTTTGATGTATGTCTCTGAGACTTATCCAATAAGGTTAATGCCGCCATTGATTTCCCCACATCCTCGTTTTCTTTCAAGGTATTAAATAGAAGTCTTATTGACTTAGGTGATACATTTATATTACAAGACCAAAGGGGTTTATTTTTACCTTCTCAAAAAAAACCGGTTCCTCAATAATCCTGATGCTAAGATGGTAAGTCGTCGTATTGGTCAGGTCTTCTATGTAGAATAGATTTCCCTTATTTAAGTTAAACTTCTTTAGAATCGTTGTGATTTCAAACCGGATGCAACGGAAAAACGACAGGGAAGAGACACAAATACAAAATGTGTAAGATTATATATATTCATCTCATTATTTTGTCGATTGATTATAGAGATGTGATGTTTGTTTGTTGCATGTTTATTTCTATGTCTTTTATAGAGAGAGACTGACAGAGATAGAAAAAGATGGAGATAGATAGACATTGATAGACATTGATAGACACTGATATACATTGATAGAGATTGATCGAGATTTATAGAGATTGATCGAGATTGATCCAGATTGATAGATATTGATCGAGATTGTTCGAGAATGATAGAGATTGATCGAGAGAAGAGACAGAGAGAGAGTTTCACTTCTATCGTGCGTGAATCGCACACACGCCTTTTTTTATCTATCTCTACCCAATTGATTGGGATTAGCGCAGAATTGTTACTAAAGTTGTTGTTGTTGATCGCCTCTTTGGTCTAGCGGTGTATGTGTTGGACTTGACTGCATGAGATCCTGGGTTCGATTCTTCGGTCGGGCAACAAAAAGAAAATTTGTTTTTTCCAATTTTCTAATAAAAAAAATGTTGCTCGGGATTGGATAAGTGTCCGGTCGGCGATAGGCTTGCCACCTATCACATTGTGGGACTTAGTGTCTTCGGCTAGTCAAGGGTGCCCTGGCTGTGCCTCTGCCTATCTCTTCCATAATATGGGCGTGAAGATACTTTGTTACTTATTATATATTAGAGTTTACGTTTTACATCGTCGGCACTTGGTGGTACTCCATTGTATACACGTATATCTCACTTTATAATTATTCAAAACTAACCAGGGAGTTCTTTTGATCGGAACATAAATTGTTTATCCATACACCTCACTGCACACTGATATAATTGGAATTTTTCTAACTTAATCCACGCTCGTTTGCAGCGGCTGCCCGCTCTACCATTATAGGGGCACGCTAATCCGGATCGGAGATTCATTAGAGCCAGATTATACTCTATTGAAATCTGGCTTAACCGGAGGGTAGGGCCATCAATACATTCAAACGAGTTGAAAAATGCGCACTGATTTGTTTTGTATCAGGATAGTAAATTTAAACCTCATATGTATTGGTTCTAATTTTTGAAGTGAAACTTCTTTCTTGTGAAAAAAAAATTTAGTGCAACATTTTTTCGTTACGCGCCATCTTTGTTCTTATCCCTACCACTCGTGATTAGAAGTATACTTTCTCCAGCGGAGTAGGGATTGGCAATACACTTTATTTAACCAGTTTCTGTAAAGTTGCATATAGTAAATTATTTTTTGAAAAATAACGTCATAAAAAAGTTTCACTTCTTTACTTCTTACGAGTGTACGCTGTACGCGTGTACTACGCACAAATTTTTTTTATTAATATCCCGACCGGTAGCTACATATTTGTAACATCTATATATATGTACATATTTTTTTTATGATTTTGGAAGGCAAAGAATAAGACGGATTTCTTGATTTGGTTCCTAGAAACAGAAAAGGTGGTAATAGTACGTTGTCAACTAGAGGCCGAGATGGTAGGCCTTCAAAAGTAATTTTACCGGCTACCTTACCTTTCGGACCGGAACACGTCAACGGCAAGCACTGACGTTATGTCGACAGGAATAGATAAGGCGGTGGTACCAATCCGCGCGAGTTGCTGCAAAACTCTACCACCTAGTAGGATGTCACGGTGTTAGTGATGGTAAGCCTATGCTGGCCTTTTACGAGCTGCCTGGCAGGAATGCAGATGGTCTAATCTACAAAGGAGTCCGGACCAACACGGGCATAACACAGTAAAAATTAATAATTTTAACTGTGTTTCATGCTACGAAAGCGAAAGTACTAAAAGTTGAATAGTTTTCTATTCATATCAATAGATATCATTACAATCGAACAGTGTAATTTGGAAACCCAAATCCATCCAATAAATTATAAGGGCTGGACACCAGGCTAATCCCATTGTCGCGCATTAGACTGGCTTTGTCCAAATACATCGCGCTAACGTTGAAATTACCTACCAATTGGTAGCATCCGAATGGCCTGGCTCAGTCTAAATCGGCTGTGGACACTTTTATTGCCAGCTAAATCCAGCATCCCGGCCTTCCCGGCTCTGCTTTATCCCGGCCTCATTTAATCCCTGATTTGACGTCCCTTAATCCGAACCCATGTCGGATATCGCGTAGACACAGGCAGTCCACACTCCTGTTTTATATTGATTCTGGACTTTTGACCTATTTCGAAGGTAAAATTACCCAGGAATATATTTTATTATTGTTATTTCACAAGATTTTTTAAAATAACGATTCACTTAAATATAAAATAATACATGAACTATACTTATCTACTAGTAGTTTTAGCCGTAATAATTAAAAAAATGTAACTGTCATTCATTAACTTTTGAAGATTAAAGTAACAAAATGAAAAATAATGAACCACATAATCTGTGAAAATATGTTTAATCATTGCCATTGTTAAGGTTACGCGTGGTAGATTCTGAAATACACTTTCATTATGAAATAATTCAATCTCGTCAGGAGTAATCCGGTACTATCACTGTGACGTGGGATTACGGGTCGTGAAATGCTTTCGGATATTTGGGCTCAATGATATAAAATTGTATGCAAAAAATGAGCAGATTAATTTGTGTTTTTATTGGATGGTGCATTATGCGAAAAATTGAGCGCTCCGAGAGGAAATGGAAATGATAGCGCGTATTAATGTTGTTGATTGTCATTTATCAATTAAACACTCGAATTATTATAGAGAGTTTTAATAAGTTTTATCTCTTAAAATTATTCTTGATACTTTAAACACTCGAATTGTTGTGGAGAGTTTCAATAAGATTGTATCTAATAAAGCTATTCTTAATAACTTAAACACTCGAAATATTGCAAAGAATTTTTACAAAATTGTATGTCTTAAAATTATTCTTGAAATTTTAACATTCCAATTACTGTAGAGGATTTTAATGAGAACTTATCTATTAAAATTATTTTTGATACCTTAAACACTCGAGTTACTGTACTTAATTTTAATAAGATTGTATCTTTTAGAATTATTCTTAATGCTTTAAACACTTCAATTATTATAGAAAGTTTTAATAAGTTTTATCTCTTAAAATTATTTTTGATGCTTTAAACACTCGAATTATTATAAAGAGTTTTAGTAAGTTTTGTCTCTTAAAACTATTGTTCTTGAGACTTTAAATACTCGAATTATTGTAGAGTTTAAATAAGATTTTGTCTCTTAAAATTATTCTTGATGCTTTAAACATTCGAATTTATATAGTTTTAACAAGTTTTATCTCTTAAAATTGTACTTAATACATTGAACACTCGAGTTATTGTAGAGTTTTAATAAGATTTTATCTCTTAAAATTATTCTTGACGCTTTAAACACTCGAATTATTATAGAGAGTTTTAACAAGTTTTATCTCTTAAAATTATACTCGATGCTTTAAATACTTCAGTTATTATTATATAAAGTTTTAATAACTTTTTACTCTTAAAATTATTCTTGATGCTTTAAACACTTGATACTTTTATAGAGAGTTTTAGTAAGTTATGACTCTTAAAATTATTCTTGATACTTTAAACACTCGAATTATTATTTTTTGTATATGCTATCTTTTAATTACTTACGTCTTTAGCAGGTTTCTCATAGCTAAGAAATCTGTTTCTTCTCCAATATCATAAAAATATTTACATCTTTGTTCACAGTTAGAAATATTATTAGAGATGTTTCAAAATGAAATTGTTGCATTTGAGTTAGCGGTGCGCTTTAATAAACGGTAAAATTCATAATAATATTCTGTGTTTAGGAGCCGAAATTATATTTGATGGTAAAGTGAATAGTCGCTATTCCCATTTTAATGAGGATTATAGTTTCTAGTGCATTTAGAGCACTTCGCGCGGTAAAATTAATTACTAAATCGAGTCTGTCTGTGCTGTCTAAACATAGAGTGATTTGGGGCTTAGTGTTCAGATTTGTACGCAATTCCCCTGTGCGGTAATCTAATATTCGTTGTGCAGGTTTCTATGTTTAATATAATCTTTTTTTTAAGTAGATTTGCCCCTTTCTGGAGCCGGCTAAGACCTTTAGGCCATGCTGCCATGTCTTCTGTATGAATGAACTTACTACTTATTTTTAACTGCCATAAATCATAGTTCATAAGTCTAAGTCATGTCAGGTATTGGGTAAAGCGGTGGCCTCATTACTCAAGTTCATACAGAGGTTTGGCGGCAACGAGGAAATACGCGATACACTAATTTCTTCATGATTATTTCATTTGTGTACTTGCACTGAATAAAATTGTATAAATTGCCACCAAAATTGATTAATTTCACTTAATATAAACACGAAATTAAATAATTACGAAAAACTGCGACCATCTTCTTTCACGATGGCGCCAAAACTCCATTAATATAATCTAATATACGAATTTATTGATACCTATTTCTTTTTACTTTTTTTAAAGTGGTTTAGGCATTGACTTATAGTAAACGGAGATTTTTATGGCATAATATAGCATACACGCACACGGCTCGATCTAGCGATAGCTAGATCGAGCGACCACAGATATGTGGTCTATAGATTATATTTGTTGTGTTTTATTCTCCGTCTTGTTTTCGTCTGTGTCAGTCCAGGATTTGATTTTCCTGTCATTGATTTTTATAAAACAATAATTCAAACGTCTTCAAGGAAAATGTAGTCTTTTTGGTTTTTAGTAAATTTACTTAAAGACCCTATCATTTTCTAATCGGCTTTTACAATTAGTGTCGTTCTGTTGTTATATAGCCCCGATGATGCTTGTATAGCGAAACCGGTAAGCTAAACTATAAAAATAAAAAAAGTAAAGTAAAGTATCTTCACGCCCATATCCTCGAAGAGGTTGGCAGAGGCACAACCAGGGCACCCACGACTAGCCTACGACACGACTAGCGAAGACACTATGTCCCACAATGTGATCGGTGGCAAGCCTATCACCAACCGGGCACTTTGTTTCTAATTTTCTAATAAAAAAAACGTTGCTCGGGATTGGATAATATGTGCCCGGTTGTCGATAAGCTTGCCATCTATCACAATGTGGGACTTAGTGTCTTCGGCTAGTCGTGGGTACCCTGGTTATGCCTCGACCTTGTCTTCCGGGATATGGGCGTGAAGATACAGATAATTAGTATTTAGTTAACTACCTACCTAAAACTCTAATTATAGTATCAGATCAATACATTCAAATTTCTATCCCAAATCATTAACGGCCGCGCTCGCAACTAAACATTAGGACAATTTAGGCGATAATGCCGCTAAGTCCGTTTCTACACTGGGCGGTATTACCGCGTGATGTTAATTAGTAGCAATGCGTGGTCGCGGCCTAACTGTGGGCTTTTAACTTTTCAAATGCGATCATTAAGTGCATAGAGATTATTTTGGTTTCTATTGCTATTGAGTGAGGATTGTTATAATTTGAATTTGATTTCCATGCTAAGGCTTATCTTATCTGGTGTTTATATCAGCTATGTGGCCTAGCGGTCTGGGGTCGGGTTTGAATTCTTGAGGTCCCAGGTTCAAAACCTGGGTCGTGGGACAAAAAAAGGAAAAGTGTATTTTAAAAATTCTAAACTGTCTTCGAGTAGGCGTCGGTGCCCTGGTTGTGCCTCTGCATAACTCTTTGGGGATATGGGCGTGACGATACTTAACAATTTACTAGCTGCTGCCAGAAGCTTCGCTCGCTTGTTTTTCCTTGATGGTTCGTGGCCTTTTAGGGTTAGCGTACAGGCTTAACTTCATCGACCAACCTTAATGCTCGGATTCATCCCGTCGGGGACAGACATTTGTGTGATCACCGCCGCCTGTGACCGCCTTGTTGGTCGAGGGGATAGCGTACACGCCGCCGTGAGGCTCAGGTTTGAATTACGGGACAGGCATTTGAGTGATGAACATCTAGATATATTTGTATCTGGGTAAGTATTTATTAAATTTATTCTGGTATCTATATAAATGTTTATATGTATTAGTATCATTTTCTAACACCCATAACACAAGAGTGTAATTTGTTTACTTTAGGATTAAATTCAATTTGTGTGATTTGTCCAGAGATAGGTATATTTGTTTTTTCAGTTTCCCAATTATTATTTTAAACTAGCTGCTGCCCACGGCGTTGCCCGCGTGATTAATGATCCTTAAAAACATTATTTAGGGATAAAAACTATCGTTTTTGTTAATCCAAGTTACATTCTACGTGTGTGCCAAATATTATGACAACCGTTTAAGCAGTTTTTGTGTAAAGGAGTAATAACCAAACATACAAACTTTCGCATTTATGATATTAATAGGATTCATATTTTGTAATTTTATACCATACATATTTTATTTTATTTGATAGAAAAATCAACAGCTATAGTTCAAGAAAATTAGAAATATGAATTAACAACAGTCAGCCAAATATAGATTTTCACAACTAGATACAAAATAGGTACATACAGAAGCTATAACACCAAAAACGAACAACTAAATTAGAATAACAACTACATGAAAAGAATATGTTATGCATATTCAAGTTCATTATATAACTATCGAAACACATGCAGAATTTTCGTATCTCCTAGTTTATATAAAAGGAAAGTTTGCCACAAAATTGTTTCAAATCCAATATCTGGTCGTAAGCTTCCTCCCAATCGAGTTAAAACTCGATTAGCGAGCTAACTTCGAAAGGAGCTTTCAGATTTAGAGCTGAAAACGTGGATAAAAAGGGTATTCATGTGTTTATTGTTAGAAATTAGTACTTACTTTTTAATATTTTTTTATGATATTGGAAGGCAAACAAGCAGACTGATTTCCTGATGGCAAGAAATTCACGCCGCCTAGAGACACCAAAAGTGATAATGGTGCATTGCCAACCTGAGGCCGGGAAGTTAGGCCTTGAGCAAAAGTAACCGGCTACCTTACCCTCCAAACCGGAAGAAGTCATGACATGGTGGCAGGAATAGGTAAGGCGGTGGTACCAATCCGGGTGAGTCGCTGCTTAACTCTACCACCTTGTCAGATGTTACGGTGTTAATGACGGTGAGCCTATGTTCGCCTTTACGAGCTGCCTGGCAAAGAAGGCCTATTCTACATTCTACAAAGGAGAACTTACTTACTGGTCTATTCTACAAAGGAGCCCGAACCAACAGTTATAAATAATTAATATATTTTGATACCTGAAAACAATTTTTTATAGTCTTTATTACTAAAACTGTCAATTACAGCATCACGACAGTTTTGCGAGCTGTAAAAGCATAGTCTAAAAACTAATTAAATTTAATTAAGTAATTAATTGTTTGGCATGTTTTTCATTACCTTGCATTCTACGTATTTTGTCAAAGACGTGTTCGTTTTCAATATAAAAGGCACAATAGCTTAAAAACGTTAGTTTACGTAACGGATAATCGTAAATCATATTTACAGCTTTGAAGATCGTTTAAATTTATTGAATACAAGATAAGTGAGTTTTGAAAATCTAAGAATATCTGCAATTTATCACCTTTTATATCGATTCCGTTAAACAGCATAGATATGATCACGTACCGTTTAAATGATTCTTTCATTGGTAATATGCTATTATCTGCCTCACATATTTTTCTCTTGACTTTTAATATATTTTCAGAGAAAGCTGTCTTATCATATAATTAAAAAAAATAATGTTTTTCAATGTTCTAATAAAAGTAAAACCAACCTTGTCGGAATTGGATATGTTGCCCGATAAGAGATAGGCTTTTCCACCTTTTACATTGTGGGACTTATTGTCTTCAGTTAGTCGGGAATGCCTTGGTTGTGCCTACATCTTCGGTTAAAAGGGCGTGAATATACCTTTTCTCTTCTTTCTTTTTTTTCCTACAGAGTTAAATACGAAATTTTTACTTGGATAGGTGATTAGATTTACGGAAAATATATTTATGTCAAATTTAGGGTCCAATTTGACATAAATGTGTTGGCCGATAACATCTACGAAATATATAGGGCACAGTTGTCATCGTCACCGGCAGTTAGAACAGCCACTACTTTATGTACCTAGTCTTGCCATAAATATTGTAATAAAGAAAAAAAATATTTTTTTAACTGCAAATAACATATATTA
>NJDD01000085.1:426003-487023 GCA_002245505.1 Calephelis nemesis | reverse complement strand
TACTTAGAAATTTAAAAAAAACACATATCTTTTGTTTGCTGATCAGAGAGTCGAAACCGAAACCTCATGTAGTCAACTCAACATCATTAGACCACAAGTGCGTTATATTTTTTCATAAGCCCTTTAGACAACCTTTGTTAACCTGTTCAGATAACCTTTGATAAACACGTAGAAGAGGTTAAACTCGCCTTTTGTATATCTAATATCTTTAAACGAGCATAATATATGCACATATATTATTACTAGCTGCCTGTTCCGGCTTCGCTCGGACGGTAATTTTTTTTTGTCATGAAATTGAGATGTAAGCTATTCTATATCTCAAGTTGGATCAAAATGCACACGGTGTGCAAATTTCATTGAAATCGGTTAAGTAGTTTAGAAGTCCACCGCGGAAAAACATCGTGACACGAGATTTATATATATTAAGATATACATATATGTATTGCTGAATCTCGAAAATGACTTCAACTGTTATCATGAAATATATGCATGAACTGAGGTTTTAAGGCGATAAGTAAACTAGCTGGAATTCACTTTTAGAACACGTCGTTTTATTTAAAAAAAACTCGGTTATCCATGTACTGTAATGTATATCTATCTAAAAAGAAATCCCTATTTTCCTTGGTTATCGCATAATGCGAAAATGGATGAAACATCTTCGATAGTTTATTTTTTGCTGCGTTAATTATTATCAGAAGACAGTTCATGTGAAAAAACTGTGAAAATTGCATATTAAATAGGAGAATCATCATTTTTTTCGATACAAACTGTTAGTAGCTATCACTGTCAAGCAGTATGAAGCTCGCCAGGTCGGCTAGTAAGAACATCACCACTCTTAGACTCTTAGGTTTGCGTACACGTATAACTCCACCGACTGACGGCGAGGCTCGGGTTCGATTCCCGACGGGATCATCTACGTGTGATGTGATGAACATTTGAATGTTTGTAATTTTGGGTTTTGACTTTGCTTATCAAATTTATTCCTGTATCTATATTTTAAGTATTTATATGTGTTGGCATAAATATTTCTGGACAAGTTACACAAATTGAATCTAATCATCTTGTGTTATGGATGTTAGTCAGCGATACTAATACATAGAAATACTTAAAAAGATCCCAGAATAAATTTTATAAACACCTAGACCTGGATATGCAGACATCCAAATGTTCATCACACAAATTCCTCAATATTATACATATATTGCTAAAATGTAAGTGAGTATCTTTACGCTCATATCCCCGATGGGGAGGCAGAGGCACAACCAGGGCACCTACGACTAGCCGAAGGCACTAAGTCCCACCATGATAGGTGGTAAGCCTATCACCAACCGGGCACATATCCAATCCCGAGCAACATTCTTTTTATTAGAAAATTGGAAATACCACATTTTCTTGTTGTTGTCCGACTCTGGATTCGAACCCGGGACCTCATGAAGTCAAGTCCACTACTTCGACCGTTAGACCGCAGAGGCGGTCAAATATATTTCAAAAAATAGATACACATTAATCCACGTGTATTATATGTAAGCTACCCAGTAAACCAGGTTAGTCTGTGTATTGTTTACTGAGAATTAGACGGTCTGCGCTGGTCAGGTGAAAGTTTGGGGGTCTGTAAGGGGATTACTGGGCGGGCTTAGGCGCTTCTTCCATACGTCACAGTACGCTCGTGTTGCTAACTTGATTTGATTACCGAACTTCCTCTTAATCCTTGTTTACATTATATATAATAGTACAAGATCCGAACATAAATCGACCCTCACTGATCTGATAATGGAATGAAATATATTTTATTATTAATTTAGCATATTAGAAAATACTTTAAAAATAGGTTGGCAAAAATTCTGTACAGAATATAAATTACTTAAAAAAATGTTTTAATGTTGTAGCTTAAAGCTGTTGAGAAAATCCTGGCTTTTGTTTTCATCGTATAAATGTGGAGACATTGGGTTGTTTATTATTGACCAGGATGAACTACTGGGTTGCCTGGTACAAATAGATGTGTCAACGCCAGTTATGTTCACTTGATTGGATAATAGGAAAAAAATACATAGACTTTAATCATGACAAAGATTTCATATTATTCTGATGTTGCAACATTTAATGAAAAAAATTGTTGATAAATAATTACAAATGTTTTGTACAAGATTTGTAGACAACCCATTTCCAATGTGATTTTAATAGACTAAATTTAATAAAAAATAGGTTTCCTTTTTTTATCGGGTCGGCGAAGATCCATTTGGGTTCGGATCGGACTATTACGTATACCTTATAACGAATTCCTTTATAAGTATAAAATATACATCTATTACATAACTTAAGGGCAATAAAATTAGAGAAAACCGAACTCCATTTCATTTCATTTTTGTGAAGTGGCCCCAGATTTTTATCGCTGCGATGGAGATCTAAGCTATCTTTATTTCAATATGAATTAAACTGCATACCTACTGCGTACACATTTAATTTAATCGGTTAAGTAGTTTTAGAGTAGCCGATAAAAAAAAATATTTGTAATTTAGATATATAGTATATAAGTAAGTAAGAAAGTAAGTAAGAAAGTAAGTATCTTCACGCCCATATCCCAGTAGCCAGAGTAGGCAGAGGCACAACCAGGGCACCCACAACTAGCCGACATTAAGTCCCATAATATGATAGGTGGCAAGCCTATCACCAAACGGGCACATATCCAATCCCAAGCAACATTTTTGTATTAGAATATGTGAAATACCACATTTTATTTTGTTGCCCGACCCGGGATTCGAACCCGGGACCTCATGAAGTCAAGTCTAACACTTGGACCGCTAGACCACAGAGAATTTAGATATAGGTATATGTAAAATAATAAAGTCAAAATAAAAAAAAGAAACAACATAATAAAACATTTATTTCTTATTACAAATAAAAAAGCTTAAGATGATTTCCATTTCTTTTTAATACACAATAATATTCGAGCTTTTATTCTTGTAATATCTCACTTGTATCTTTTTTCCATTGTTTGCAAATCCATGCAAAAACATTCAAAAGCTTCATAATGAGCTTATTTAGTGGTAAGTGGTCATTATCGTCTAGCTTACCTGTAGGCGGTTGTTTATTTTAGGCTTCATAATTGAAGTGGTGCTAACTCGATTAGAAACTAGCCGCACTGGCGTGCGTCACACTACCTCACTCGTGCTATATGATTTTTTCCTACTTTTAACATATTTCATTAATTATTAGCTATCGGGATTATTCGGGGCTGATAAGAAACAAAAAAAAAACAGAATATATCTCAATGGAAATTGAGTTTACCGTTTGATTTACAACAAAATTTCCTAACATTGTATCAATTCATTGTATCATAGTTTTTAACAAACCTCGCGACAAAATAATGAAACAGGTATAATTATGCGTGCGCCAATGTGAGGTCAACAAAGTTATGTTAGAAATGTATTTTATTTCAATGTTATGATAATAACACGGTAATATGTGAATAACAGTGGGTAGGATATGTCAATAGGATTTGCGTGTTGGCCATTCGTGAGCGATGATCTACTTAGACTGGATAACTCGTAGCGTGACGGATGCTGAAACCTATCAAATACCAGCATGATAATCGTGAGCTCGGACAGACAGTATTACCTCGTAATTATATGTTGATTGTATACTTTATTATATTTGAATGATATAAAATGACATTTGAACAGAAATGTAATATTTACCCCGTGTTGGTCCGGGCTCCTTTGTAGAATAGAATATCTGCCTTCCTGCCAGGCAGCTCGTAAAAGGCGAGTAAAGGCTTACCGTCGCTAACACCGTGACATCTGACTAGGTGGTAGAATTTCGCAGCTACTCACCCGGATTGGTACCACCACCTTACTTATTCCTGCCGCCATAACGTCATGACGTGTTCCAGTTTAGAGGGTAAGGTAGCCGGTAAACTTACTTTCAACAACTTAACATCTCGGTATCAGGTTAGCAACGCACCATTTCCTTTGGTGTCTCTATGCGGCGCAAATTTCTTGCAATCAAGAAATCTGTCTGCTGGTTTGCCTTCCAATATCATAAAAAAATGGAGTAAGTGAAAATTTTTCCTTGTCGTGCCAAGCAGTAAAGACTTTCATAAAAATTTGGAAATAGGTTCTAGCAAAGGCTCTAATTCAAAGTTGACCTTATAGCCACCTTTATTTAACGAGTGGAAATTCTTATGGATATACCGCTGTCGTAGGAAGTGTTGGGTTATGCCGGACTTCTACCAGCTCAAACCACTTAGTGACTACCTTCTGTGAAAACCGAGTGCTTGCTAAATGTCTGAAGAACGCACCACTGTAATCTGATAGCAGGCTCATCCCCTCAGGAGACCTAATCTTGTGCTAGCACTATGATAGCAGCATGGGCTCATACCATGCTATGTTGCTTTACATACCGGGCTGTCTTTTAAGCTAACTAACCCCCCGATCAATTCACATCCCCAACCCCTTTTTGGTTGCCTCTTATGACAAGTAGAGGATACAATAACCCTATTCGTCGCCCGGCACTTCAGGGCACTCCAAGACCCTGACCTATATTTTGTGTTATAGGGTTGCTGATTATTTTTTGGCAAATTTGAAGATTTTTTTGTTTTTCTGAAGACGCCAACGAAAATTTAAAACGTTTGAGCAATAAAGTAATGTTTTTTGAACAATTTATTCACTACACTTGTACTTTCCACAATATTTTTTTATTTTTATAGTTTAGATATAATCATCATCAGGGCTATAACAACTAAGAGATGAACTAACCTGACGATGCTTGAATAGCGAAACCGGTTGGCTAAACTATAACATAAAAATACATTGGGGAAAGTACAAGTGTAATGAATAAATTGTTTCTAGAATGGATTTCTACTAAGCACCGACGATAAGAAGTATAGAAACTGTGTTTTGACAAATAATACTAAAATTAAATATTTAATGAAAAATATTCAAGAGTCCAAATAGGACTTAAAAAAACTTGCCATATGGTACCCATAAATCCAATTCGAACATGAAGTAGCTCAGTGAAGGTTGATTCTTATTTGTTGAATGTAAAAACAATAGTTCCGAAGTTAAAAATCCAAATGTCATATGTTTTTGGATGAATGCATTTTTAGTGTACGAATAAAAATCTATTATACTAATGTACTCGTGCTTGTGATATGTTCTGATATTTAAGCCTGTTTAAAGTGCTAAAATTGAAAAATAAATGTATGAAAGTAAAATAAAGTATATTCACGCCCATATCCCCAAAGAGTTAGGCAGAGGCACAACCAGTTCACCTACGACTAGCCGAAGACACTAAGTCCTACAATGTGATAGGTAGTAAGCCTTTCTCCAACCGAGAACATTTCCAATCCCGAGCAACATTTTTTTAATTAGAAAATAGGAAAAACCAAATTTTCTTTTTGTTGCCCGACCCGGGATTCGACCCCGGGACCTTATGCAATAGAGGTGATAAAAATTATAAATGGCGTGTATCCATTCGAATTTCCTCTTTTTTGCTTTTTAATACTAAAACAAATTTTAAAAGAACTTACAAAAGCTACATGAGAAGAAAACTTTCAGAAACTTAACAGAGACTAACTTGGCTAATCTTGGTAAAGCTTTGATTCTGTTCATTAAACGTAACATTAAACATCAATTAGTAAAAGCGGGCGCTTAAGCGAATGTTCAGGCGGGTTCATAAGCGGTAGCGGGGCTTTAGAACTAAGCACTCTTGAAAAGAGTTCTCTTAACAAAGGGTTTGATGTCAAGAAGCTGATGTATAAGGCGAATTAAAACTTTAGACTCGCGCTAAGAGCGACTTGACGTAGGGGGTAGGGGGAGAACGGGAGTTCAGTATTTAGAGTTTCATCGGCTTAAACATATATGGACACAATGCTTCTTATATTGGGACTTAGATATTTTCGTTACATTTTTAAATCTTTGTACAATTACAAATTATTTACTTAGGTTTATGTTTTTTTAGATATATGACTGTGACGTTTTTAGTTATAGTTGGCATGGTTTATATATATTACTGTCTCGTTGTTCAAAGGGCTAGCATACACGCCTAGCTTAACCGACCGCTTGGGGCACGGGTTCGATTGACTCGCTTCACTGTGGCATTTGTGTCATTGACATTTAAATGTATGCATTTCGTAGTCTGGGTGTTTATTAGATTTGTTCTGGTATATATTTAAAAAAAAAGTATCTTCACGCCCATATTCCTGAAGGGGTAGGGAGAGGCACAACTAGGGCACCCACGACTAGCAATGTGATAGGTGGCAAGCCTATCGCCAACCGGGCCCATTTCCAATCCCGAACAACTTTTTTTTTATTAGAAATTTGGAAAAATCCAATTATCTTTTTGTTACCCGACCCGGGATTCGAACCCGGGACCTCATGCAGTCAAATCCAACAACTGAACCGCTAGATCACACAGGCGATCTGGTATATATTTAAGTATTTCTAAGTATTAGAATCGTTGACTAACAGCCATAACACAAGCATAAAATTTGCTTACTTTGGGGTTTGATACTTTTTAATTTATTCTTTACTGTGTTCTAATATTTGTGTATCTGTGCACACAATTGTATATGTAAATGTTATAGTATTTGTGTGTCTGTGATCAAAAAATCAATCAACAAAAAAATGTAGGAGTCATTCTCTTCCTTTTTGAAAGTTGGTAAAAATATATCTTCTCTCACGCTCAAAATCCTAACATAAACCCGAGTACGAATTGTCTACGGATAGTTTCAAGAATCTCCAAAACCAACGGGTTTGTATGAATTATGAATATAAAGAAAGCTAGGCAGGACTTTAGAAATCGAGGCACTATCCCAAAAAGGACTTTGCTTGAAGATATATGTGTACAATTATAGCAAAATTTCATATTCCCATTTCATATCAATAAAGCAATACCAAAGCTAAGGATTTAACTGACCAAAGGTCGAACTGGTCGTAGTAAGATCCACTTTAATCCGAACTACACATTACAGCGTAGGTGCTAACGCTGAACCCTCTAAAACCGACCAAAGAAGTTACCGACTAAACTATTGAAAGTTACTTAACGAGATTACGAATTGTACGAAAATTTAGACAGTTTTAAGGTTTAACTGGACCAACTTTTGCAGTGAAGCCCAGCATGGTATTAGTAGAGATTATAGTGCCTTTACAATTTTAATATCCTTACGATGAGGGAATATGCAAATTCAAGATGCCTTTGTTCAATGAACATTATGAATAAGCAATTTATTATAGGTACTATTGATCGCTCAGTAATCAAAAAGTATCGTCACGCCCATATCTCCGAAGAGGTAGGCAGAGGCACAACCAGGGCACCCACGACTAGCCGAAGACATTAAGTCCCACAATGTGATAGGTGGCAAGCCTATCGCCTACCGGGCACGTATCCAATCCCGAGTAACATTTTATTATTAGAAAATTGGAAAAACCCAATTTTATTTTTGTATTCAAAAATCAAAATCACAATAATCATTTTTGTCGCCTCTGTGGTCTAGCAGTTCAGATGTTGGACTTGACTTCATGAGGTCCTGGGTTCGATTCCCGGTTCGGGCAACAGAAGTAAAGCGTGTTTTTTCAATTTTCCAAAAAAAATGTTGCTCGGGGTTGGATGTGTGCCTGGTTGGTGATAGGCTTACCACCTATCACAATGTGGGACTTAGTGTCCTTGGCTAATCGTGGGTGCCCTGGTTGTGCCTCTGCCTACCTCTTCAGGGATATGGGCGTGAAGATACTTTTATGTGCACTTTGTTTTCTATGACGATTTTATTTTCTGTCTAAAATAATTTTAAATATAAAAAGCGTAAATATTTGCTTCTTTTTCTACTTTAAAAAAGTGCATTGAAGCATCAAGAACTATTTAATATCGCATCTAAGAAGCATCCACAAAGTAAAAGCATCGGCCGGTACAAAGCGATCTAAAGACTGCTAGGAACAAGGATTAATTATTATTTTAACGTTTCAGTAGCTTTTTTGCGTCCACGAGCAAGTCAAAAGCATTGCTTTTGCTTGGAAAGTTGCTTACTTAATAATTAAGAAGTCTTAAAGACAGTATTTCAACGTCTATCTCCTAAGTGGCTGTTTTTTTGACAACCGCTAAAATGTGTTGCCAAGTAAAATTGAAATTAGCTTTTCAATTCATTCGAAATGGTTAAATCTAGGCTGGTATCAATAATTGATATGAAATAATCATGTCCAAAAACGATAGAAAGATAGAAAGAAGGATACCCTCTTTTTAACAGACTTTGGAAAAAGGGGGAGGTTATATGTTCTACTCCTACATTTTTTAAGTGTGTTAATCGATTTCTCCATAATTTGTAAATCATTTTTGAAAAATCGTATAATGTTAACCAGTTCAACTGTATCACTACATAGTTTAAAATAAAGTCGCTTCCTCTGTCCCTATATCTCTTTGTATGCTTAAATCATTAAAACTATGCAACGGATTTTGATGCGGTTTTAATTAATAGATAAAGTGATTGAAGAGGAAGGTTTACATGTATATTTATACCCATGCAAAATAGTGGGGAGTCGCTAGTTTATAAATAAAAAAATACATAACAGAGTTTTACCAAGTGCCAAGAGTGGAAACAATTTAATGTAAAAATATCTTCACGCCCATATCCCGAAAAGGTAGGTAGAGGCTCAACCACCCACGACCCACAATGTGATAGGTCTACGGGCTAATCAACCCACCAGCAAGGAACTCCACAATGGTGGTATTGGTATCCATTCAGATGAGCTCCTGCACTCTATCATTGAGTAAAATAACTAACCCTATTTTCCCTTTTTCAGGTAAAACCCTGCCATTGCACTGTGTCGTGGAGGCAGTAGCTTCTTTAGAAGAAGGTGCTTGGAAGCGGCGGTCAATAGTCGAGATNCGTGGTCCTACCAGCGACGACAGCTTTCCACGAGCTGGTCCCGGCGGCCATGATGAGGCTGGGTTACCCGCACGAAATGGCGGCTTCCGCTAGAGGTAAAGAAAATAATTAAGTTTCATAATAAACGAACCGTCATCCGTAAGCATAATCACTCATAGATTGCGTTATAACGAGGCGTTATATATACAGTTCCACCAAAGATCAGAGATGTACTCGTACCTAGGACAAATGACCTTATTTATATACTTATCTTATTAACAAATATTGGGCTTATAAGTTGTACAAAGAACTACTCGTACCATTCGTAAGAAAAACCGATCGTTCTTAAATATAGGAAGAGCCCTGCCATAAATTATATGTAATAAAAACCAAGGTACAGCAGTACTATTTAAATTATGTTTTCCCACCGTTTTCCCCGTGTTGGTCCGGGCTCCTTTGCAGAATAGACCATGTCGTATAAACGTCATGACGTATTCCGGTTCGGAGGGTAAGGTAGCCGGTAAACTTACTTTTGCTCGAGGCCTAACATCCTGACCTCAGGTTGTCAACGCACCATTACCATCTTTGATGTCTCTAGGCGGCGTGAATTTCTTACCATCAGGAAATCCGTCTGCTTGTTAGCCTTCCTATAACATAAAAAAAATGTTCTTCGGCTATATTCGTCAAGCTTCGGAAATCCGAATGTATTTCAAAGATATCTATATAGAGTTGTTATTACATAATTAATCATTTCGCATAAATTTAGCTTTCAGCCAATTTCAAAATATAAAAATAAAACCCGTTTTCCTTGGTCACGGCATCACGCGTGAATGGCTGGACCGATATCACTATTTTTTTTGTTGTATTTGTTATTATTAGGAGAAGGTTCTTACGGAAAAAAATATTAAGAAAATCTCTCAGAAATATTGAAAAATATACATTTAATTTGCATATTTTATAAAACGCGCGTAATGTCAATATCATTCACAGACATAGACATTGAAAGAGCATCGTTTGTTCGGAAACGTAATAACATTTTAATTTTTCCATACAAACTAAACGGGCGGTAACGAAGTTCGCCGGGACAGCTAGTTTCAAAATAATGTATAAAGTGTAAAAAGAGTAAAAAGTGTAAAGCCGAAGCGCATAATTTAAATAGTATTACTGTGTTATACATTGTGACTTCTTGGGGCAGTTATTTTGTACCTATATGTCGCCTTTTTAAGTTGACATATAATTTGTATTTCCCAGCTCATATCTTCTTTTAACATTAGGCCATCTCTTTTCCTACCAAGTAGGAGAGAAGTGTTGATTTATGTCAACTAGTGTCACTAACACCATGACCGCATAGCGTATATTTATGCTCTTTACTGTCGTTATTCGCCTGGAGAGCTTGATAGTTGGTATAGGTTATTGCTAAAAAAATACTCTTTGGTGAAACTTGGTGACCCACCCTCAAGTTGGCAACGTACTATTGTCACTTTTTGTATGTAATGGTTTGACTGCGTTTTGGTTTTATTTACCGTGAAACGAAATATTGAAAATAGCTTTCATACTATTTATAATTATTACAATGTTAATAGGCATAAAAATAAAAATCATAGCCATATAAAGACAAATTTTAAAAAGTAAGTAAGTAAGTCTTGTCACGCCCATATCCCCGAAGAGTTATGCAGAGGCACAACCAGTGCACCCACGACTAGCCGAAGACACTAAGTCCCACAATGTGATAGGTGACAAGCCTATCGCCAACCGGGCACATATTATCCAATCCCAAGCAACATTTTTTTCATAAGAAAATTGAAAAACCCAATTATCTTTTTGTAGCCAGGTTCCGGGAATTCCCGGAATTCGAACCCGGGACCTCATGAAGTCAAGTCCAATATTTGGACCGCTAGACCACAAAGGCGACAATTTTTAAGTTTTGCTAATACCAAAACCTTTTTCCCAGGTTCCGTTCAAATAAACAATTGGAAGCCGCTACCATTTGAACGTATATGTGATGCCCCCATGGCTACAGTTGGGGAAGTTTTGGGAGAATTGACAACACAGGCAACACTGAAGATCCAGTTGCTGAGACCTAGACCGTCTCCCCTGCAAGATATAAAGGACAAACTGTTAAGGCTACTCCTCGTACAGAGCCGGCCATTGTTGATGTCAACTGGATGTCCCTTAGATGAAGTAAGTTATGAGAATAATATTACATTGTGACTGTTGATGCTAATAATATATTATCCGCCTCGTTAGTCGAGCGGTTAGCGTACACGCCTAAATTCACCGACCAACCGCGAAACTCGGAGTCGATTCCCGACGGATGACGATATGTGACGAACAGTTAAATTTTTACAAATTTTGAAGATTTTTTTTGTCCCGGACAAGATTTGAAACTGTACCCTATTGTCTCAAGCTGGCGTATGTTCTAACCATTTGAGCTATCCTGAAGCGAAATTTTTTATTCCTTTTTACCCAAAAGAAAAGAAATGTTAAGGACGTTAACAACTTAATCCTTTGCATAAAAAAAAATAAGCAAACGGCATTCATCTAACATTAACATAAATACACGTCGAACCAAATAACGTGAAACGGAGCGCATATCGACCGACAAAGCGAGCTCGGTACATTGGGCTGAGCTAGATCCCACTGTCCTGGCCATGTTACGTTCTTTAATACCTGATTGTAACCCCGACCCCCGACACAATGCCTCTAAACCCCCCTTATTATTGGGGAACTCATTGTTTTCATATTTAAGCCTCTGAATAGCCCTGTACTCACAATTGAAAACATTTGTTAAGTTTACGGGATTATAAATAATCAATATCGCTTATGAATTATTGTGTATTATTTATTGTGTTAAATATTTCATTTTATAAGATATTTTATCGTCACTATTGTGTTTTTTCCATCTTTGCTTATTCTTGTCAAATTTAAATTTATTAGTGATTGCCCATTGGTCGAAATTCCACAATAATAAATTTTAATATCTTGTTGATAAGAACGCCTTCGAAGAATCTTTATTTCTCAAGACCAATTACTTTGTTTTCTAACTTTTTAGTGCGCCATCTGTGATTTTTATCGTTATCATCAATATTTTGATTTGTGTGTGTCAAATGCATGGTAGCACTTGCCCTGTGTTTAGACTAATCTTTTATATTTTACATTTTTCCTTCTTTCTTTTAAAATGGTAGAATAATAATTTATATATTATATATGTAATAATATAATAATTGAGAGAAACGAAATTTATGGTTATTATAAAGTGTGAATTTCATCTGTAACGATGAACTTTAAAAAGTATTACAAAGAACGGTATATCTATAGGACATAACTACCCGCGCAAATAAGAAAGTAGTTAAATCAAAAAGGGTGCAGTTTCAATTCCTGTATGAGATGAATCTTGAAAACGCTATTATCAAGAACGTATTTGACGTCATTTGAGATATTGTTATACACAATAAGTATGCTTTTTCTATTAAAAAAAAGGTTTTAAGCGATAAACTTTAATAGACTGAGATCTAATATTTAGTGCTAATGGTTAGAGCAGTCTTCGGTTTAAGACGAAAGGGTGCAGTTACAGTTCCTGTATGAGGAAAAATGCTATCATCAAAAACGTATCTGACATCATTTCAAATGACGAAAATGTTAGAAACGTCAGATAGTATTTATTTTTCCATTAAAAAAAACTTAAATAATAAACTTTAGCAGACTTAAATATTGTATTTTAATGATGCTAAGATGTTTGCCTCCAACATAATATAAATGAAGCTCATCAAAAATCCGGATTTGAAGAACTCACGATGGAGACAGATTACCAAAGTCTTACTAAGTACATGTACAATTTCGTGGGTCGTTATAATTTGCGAGGTTAAGTCCTTCCAAATAAGGATCATCAGCCGGGGGAAGAATTAAGGAACATTTGTTTTGATGTTCGCGGAAATTCGCATCTTTACAAAGGGAATTACGCGAAATAGAATTTCCTTGATATGCCTACGCAGATGTTTATTAATAGATTTATTGAGTTAAAGTATCTTGAAATATCCCTGAAGAGGTAGAGGCACAACCAGGGCTTCCACAACTACCCAAAGATACTATCACAATGTGATAGGTGGCAAGCCTTTCGCCAACCGTGCACGTGTCCAATCCCGAGCAACACTTTTTTTATAAAAATCCACATATTTATACTTTTTTGTTGCCAGACCCGGGAATCGAACAAGGGACCTCATGAAGTCAAGGTCAACACCTGGACCGCTAGACCACAGGGGCGATAATTTATTTTTGAGTTCTGGTTAATTTATTTATTGATTAAGTAGTTGCCTATGTAGAAGAGAATAAAGAAAGTATACAAAGCCTGTGCCTTGACCAAAGTACCTACTTGGTTGTAGATTTCAAAAACACGTCCAAGCGTACAGACTATAACACAGTATAAATATGGAACAGTATGGAAACTATGTCCTAGTTGATTAAACTCTTACCTACACCACATTGAAATAATAGGGTTTGTTGGCGATAGGCTTGCCACCTATCACATTGGGGGACTCAGTGTCGTCGGCTAGTCGTGGGTGCCCTGGTTGTATCTCTGCCTCCATTTTCGGGGACATGGGCGTGAAGATACTTTACTTTTTTTATTTATTGCTATTCGGTGATCAATTAATCTAATTGTAATAAGTACATCGTACAAGTGGCGTCGGTTAATCCCAGAATAAGACCAATACGCGGGTGATATTTTAAAAAAATGCTACCTATAGATATATAAGTGGTATTTTTTGAAAAGCTCGCAAAACTGTCGTTATGCTGAAATTGACAGTTTTAGTAATAATGATTATAAAAATATTGTTTTCAGGTATCAAAATAAACTAATTATTTATAATTGTTGGTCTGGGCTCCTTTGTAGAATAGACCATCTGCCGTCCTGTGCCAGGCAGCTCGTAAAAGGCGAGCATAGGCTTGCCGTCACTAATACCAAGACATCTGACTAGGTGGTAGAGTTTCGCAGCGACTCACCCGGATTGGTATCACCGGCTTACCTGTTCCTGCCACCATAATGTCATGTCGTGTTCCGGTTCGGAGGGTAAGGTAGCCGGTGGGCTTGCTTTTACTCGAGGCCTAACATCCTGACCTCAGGTTGCCAACCCACCCTACTACTACACTACCACCTTTGATGTCTCTAGGCGACGGGAATTTCTTACCATCAGGAAATCCGTCTTCTTGTTTGCCTTCCAATGTCATAAAAAAAAGAACAATGTGTCCACTCGTCTTGACACGACACTCACTACTGCTACTGATCAAATTTCGTCTCGATAGGAGTCTCGTCGATGCTTACGTTTGCGTGAATGTGCAGTTTCGAACGTTTATAGCTAGTTTCCATTCTGCTTTATATTTGTACTATGCCATTGATCAATTTTTCATACGTCTCCTGATATCGACTTTGATATCTCTACCAAATACTGTGTCTAGAGCAGTGATGATTGGCCATTGTTATTGATAAGTCCAAAATACTGTTGAAAAATAAAACAATAATAATACAAAATAATGTTGTTGTTGTTGTGTTTGACCGCTTCCTTGGTCGAGTAGTTAGCGTATACGCCTAACTACATCAACTCACCGTGAGGCTCGGGTTCGATTCCTGACGGGGCAGACATTTTTGTGATGAACATTTAGATGTCTGCATTTCCGGGTCTGGGTGTTTATTAAATTTATTCTGGTATCTTTTTAAGTATTTCTACGTATTATTATCGTTGACTAACACCCATAACACAAGCATATAATTTCTTACTTTGGTGTTAGATTCAATTTGTGTGAGTTGTCTAGGGATATTTATTATTATTACTATTATTTATAATTAAAGGTCTATAAAACTATTGTCAGAATTGTTCATTATATGTTATAGCAGAGTTGATATTCAAATACCACAAGCACCTGTAATATCTATTGTGTATATAAGCTACAGTAGTTTCTTACCATCAGGAAAGACAAGCACCTGCTCACCGACCTTTCCTATGGAAATAGAAGTAAAATGTGATAAAAGTAAATCGAATCAAAAATCTTAAATTGCTGACATCTAAGCCAGCTTTGCCTCCGCCTGCGACCACCTTGTTGGTCGAGGGGTTAGCGTACAAGCCTTATGCCACCAACTAACCGCAAGGTCCGGGTTCGATTTACGGGGCAGACATTTGTGTGACGAACATTAAAATATCTGTATTTCCGGGTCTGGGTGTTTATTAAATTTATTACAGTATCTATTTATGTATTTCTATGTATTAGTACCCACGACCAAGCATAGGATTTGCTTGCATTAGGGTTATATTAATTTGTGTAATTTGTCCAGGGATATTTATTAAGCTTTCGTGCCATAGACTATGCCATGACACTGTGTCAAAAACTAGGGGAAAATCTTCGAAGGAGGTGCAGTCTGTTGTTAGTCAACTGGTATACTAAATAGCATAACCCAATAAAATAGGACAATCTTTTAACTTCTTGTAAAATTTCTACATATGTTAAAGAAAAAAATTATTTCGCCTCTGACAGGATTTGAACCTGTACCCTGTCGTGTCAAGCTGACTGCCTGGGATATACTTGCGATATTTTTTTCATGATTTCGTTTGATTGACAATTTACTTGCGATATCAAGTTGGACGAAAATTTATTACGCCTTATTGTTGTTTTTTGTTATCTTTTTCTCTGTATTGGTCTGTATACCCTGCATAAAATAGGCCATCAACCTCTCTATCTGGTAGCTCATAAGAGGCGAGAATAGGTTAAATAGGGCAACTTGCCCGTATATGGATATACCGCCTCATCTATTCATGACGCCATAGTGACATTGTAATGCTTCAGTCCAGACTGAAACGTTAGGCCTAACACCCCGAAGATAGGTCAGCAAAGCACCTACAACATCAATGGTGTTTATGGATCACGATTGTCTTTTACTGTCATGACTTTCGGGTGCTAATTCGCCTCTGTGGTCTAGCGGTCCTGGTGTTGGACTTGATTGCATGAGGTCCCGGGTTCGAATCCCGGGTCGAGCAACAACAATAAAATTGGGTTTTTCCAATTTTCTAACAAAAAAAAGTTGCTCGGGATTGGAAATGTGCCCGGTTGGCGATAGGCTTGCCACCTATCACATTGTGGGACTTAGTGTCTTCGGCTAGTCGTGGGTGCCCTGGTTGTGCCTCTGCTTCCTCTTCGGGGATATGGGCGTGATACTTTTAATTCATTGTCTTGTTACATAAAAAGAAGACGAACAGGTACATTAGTGCCCTAAATGAGATCTCCATAAATATGAAATTAAATTGAATCAACGTCTCATCCATACTGCAAGCTCTTAATATATTTTATAAATATATCCATTTTGTTGCTGAAAGGGTTAACATGTTGCATGTCATAAGCGATGGCGGTTTAAAAAAATACTAGTTTAAACATAAGCGTCTGAATATAATATCTTTGATATTTCACTGATTTTTCGTGTTTTTGCTTACATAGTGTAATTAGCGAATTAATGACATAAATAGCAACCACTGCCTATAATTGCATATCATTCCAGTTTTCATGGATTTTTATAATATGATACTTGCTACTACGGATCCCTCCATGGGCGAATCCGACTCGCACTTGGTCGCTTTTTAAATAAATTTATATATTTATAGACCTATTTATTATACCTTGAGTATATGACCAAGTACAAAAATAAGGGTCCACAACGGACTTACTCTACCTGCACTTTTGAATTCTCACCTGCACTCAGTTGGACAGCTTACAGGTAACGGCATAGTGCTGAATCTTATTAATTAATGCTCTTATATCGTCCTATATACGTCACCTGGTGGTTCATATGACCCATATATTTTTGGCATGGGCCTGTAGTCTATAAGTGCCTCAAGTGGGATCTCCATATTTGATCATTTTAATAGAATGTTAGCCTCATATAAATGTAAGGTTGTAATGTATTTCATAAATGTACATTTACTTACTCAAAAGGTTAATACATTTTATTTCATAGGCGAAAGCGATTTGAAAGCAATTCTAAAAAAATATACAATAAGTATCCGTATTTTTATCTTTGTTGCTAATTTCTGTTTGCCCGAATTAAGAAAAAACACTGATTACGAATATGACGGATATCACTTACATGTTAGTTGTTACAATTTTTGGAATTGATATATACGCGATAACTGATTAATAAATAAATATCTCTGGACAAGTTACACATATTGAATCTAACCCCAAAGTAAGCATATTATATGCTTGTATTATGGGTGTTAGTCAACGACTTTAATACATGGAAATACTTAAACATATACCAGAATAAATTTAATAAACACCTAGACCCGGAAATGCAGACATTTAAATGTTCATCACACAAATGCCTGCCCCCTTCAGGAATCGAACCCGAGCCTCGCGGTTGGTCGATGCAGTTAGGCGTGTGCGCTAGCCACTCGACCAACGAGGCGGTCAATTATTCATTGGTTTATTAGTTAACTTTTATGGAAACTTAAAAACTCTACGGTGTCGTTATTTAGTTTGAAATATAGTTGAAATGAATGCATATATTTAAATACCTAACTTCATAATATGTGTCAATTTCAACTAAATTTAAAACTAAATACCTAAACCTTGGGCAAGAAAATTAACTCCTTAGGTGTTAAATTTCATAACGATCTGTTCAATAGATTCGGCGTTAACCGATACAGACCGAAAGAAGTACAGACAGATAGACAAAAATTATAGAAATGTTAAAAATAAATTTTGTTCCCAATTTCTAATTGCCTGCCTATATTGTTTTTAAATATCTTGAAATAAACTGCTATCCTGGCGAACTTTACCACCCGTTTAGTTTGTATTTGAAAAAATAAAATACGTTTTTTCCATTTTCCCTGCAATTTTCCCAATTTTTCTCTTCATAAGAACCTTGTACTGGCAAAAACTAACACAATACAAAAATAATTAGCCGACTCGCTCCAGTCGTTCAGAAGTCATGCGCTTACCAACACATTTAGCGATTCAAATTTCACATTATACTAGCAAACCGTCCCGGCTTTGCACGGTTATAAAATATACATATAAACCTTTCTCTTTAAACACTTTATCTATTAAAAAAAACCGCATCAAAATCCGTTGCGTAGTTTGAAAGACTAAAGCATACAAACGGACAAGGGAAAGATAACGCGACTTTATTTTATACTATATAGTGAAGAAGATATCGATAAAGTGATATCTATATAAATCCCACATATTCGTCACTAAGTTATTATAACAATATTTAATTAGGTCCTTAAGAGCTGTACGTCAAGAAATACAATTCGAATTGTTTCAGTGATCGCTTCCGCTATTATTATGTTTAGGGTGGCGGGGGCCGCCTTCGTCTTGAGATAGAGTGAAAGAGGGTTAAAAGGAGTTTTAGATGTACGAAGGCTTTTGATCTTATTAATACCATAAAATAATGCTTTATAATCTTATTAAACGCAGGGTTAACGCTTGATGTACGCCCTTGTGACCGACGTGTTTTCGGTTCGCAATTTGGAGTGTTTTGTAGTTAGGTAGGTATACTTTGGAGATTAAATCCGATTTGTGTTTTAATTATTTAAATCCGAATAATCACATTTTTTTCTGTGATACTATTTTTAAAGGTTTGTATGTAACAAGATGTTATATATCTATTTAACCCGACATAGAAAATAAGTTAAGTGTTCGATTTCTATAGTTTTTATGTATGTTAATCGATATCTCCTTAATTTCTGAAACGATGTTAATTTTTTATTTTGAAGGGCGTTCTTTTGTTGATGGAATCCTATTGAATTAATTACTAAAAATAATTATTGAAATGAAAGGTTTTTTTTAACTGTGCTTACTTTGTTTGTAATTGTCAGCAAGGCGCCTAATTAGAGATGTCAGAATCTATGTTTATAAATAGTACCAATACTCTCAAAAAGCTGGTAAACATTTTAGACTAGATTTTATTGGCAACTCGAAAATTTCTTAATTATTTTCTAAAGGCGCTGAATAAAGTCTGGGTCCGGCTAAAAATCCCAGCCCTGAAATTTAGTACGTTATGAAATTCGACGGAGTCTTCCAAAATCTTAAAATACCTCAAAGTGTTCTTAAATATTCCATTTTGCAAGTGCCAGTATTCAAAAGTATGCACAGCATTAAGAGATTTTGAGATACAACACAATAACTCTTTATTGTGTACCAAATACAGAGAAATTACAAATACAGCAAAAAACTTAAACTGTAGCATAGGTACACAAAGGCGGCCTTATCTCCAAGTCTACGATCTCTTCCAGGCAGTAATAAATAATATAACTATCCTAAAAACAGATAGCCAAGAAAAGCTAGAACAAAAAAGATTAGTTTGGCGGTTTCATAACATCATACATAAAAATCAAAGGTTGGGAGGACACACAGCAGCAGCAGCACTTTCAGGTTTCAGGTAGTTTAGAGGACCCAATTTTCAAAATATCACATAGAACATAAAAGTTTATCCGCTCTTGACATAACACAAGCAATAGAATAGCTATTATTTCAAAAGCTAAAATGATCATAGTTGGAAGTCCTTATTATCTTTTTGCAAACCATAACATAATATATGATAAGAAATGTTTTTTAACTTATTACATTCAAGATACTGTCTTAAAAGGTATTTTATTATAACATAAATAAATAAATAAGTAAATACCCCTGGACAAGTCACACAAATTGAATCTAACCTCAAAGTAAGCAAATTATATGCTTGTGTTAGTCAACGATACTATTACATAGAAATACTTAAATAGATACCAGAATAAATTTAATAAACACCCAGACCCGGAAATGCAGACATATTTAGATGTCTGTATTTCCGGGCCTTCATCACGCAAATGCCTGCCCCCGTTGGGAATCGAACCCAAGCCTCGCGGTTCGTCGATGCAGTTAGGCGAGTACGCTAGCCACTCGACCAACGAGGCGGTCAAATATAAGACGGTAATTTATTTATTTTCCTCATTTGCTACCTAATCCACAGATTGATAACGAATACAAAATGATTATTATATCAAAGTCAAAAGCGAATGAATCATCTTAAACAACGAACTTGTAAATGAGCTAAAGGAATTCTAACAGCGAGATAATCAAAAGAAAGTTAGCTAAATGCGAGATGAACTCGTTCTATGATATTATGGTAATTTATCATACTTCCAATTGCGTTTCATCGATTTGACTCAGCGCAGAGCAAAGTTTGTTCAACTTCGAACAATACTTTTGAACAATTTGAAAAGACTAATATTTCAGGTGATAAATCTCGTTTAAATGTTACTTTATAACAATTTCAATGTTTATTACATAAAGTAGCACATGTTTAAACATTATGAACGATTGTAGATAACACTAAGTCTGTTGTCTTATATCCTTAATATCTAACGGAAAATATTCGAAATTTTACACTCGTCAAGTTTATATAGTTAGATTCGTCCTTTAATTAATGGTGATAAATGTGTTTCGCACTAACTAAATTAGTTTTAAGTTACCGCTCGTTTTTTTAACGATAGTAATTGAAAGAGAAAAAATACATTTAATTTTGTCAGATTAGTGTCGTATATGACAAATATATAAACTTTTAAGTAGATATTTCCGGATTAATATTTCATGTCTCAACTACTCCAAATTGTAAATTAAAAAAAGATAGCATAAAAATAGATCTAAAATAAATTTAGTTGATGATCAGTAGAATAACCACTAATGTTTTTACCACTTATTTCACTAAAACGAAGCTTATTGATTAAATTAAATTTATATCTTCTTTCCAGATAAAACAACATTTTAAATTAACTTCTGAAAATGTTTTAGAAATTTAAATAGATTTAAAAAGAAATGAGTTAATAATTCAAAATATATTCCCATGTTAATAATAGCTTATCTCCCTCTATATACAGGGTGTTTACTGATTACGATGACAGTTGTCACGTGGTTTTAATTAATCGTCACCACAGCTAGACAATATCTGAAAGCAAATATGGCTGGACCATTTAAACGCAAAACAAGGAACCGGATTAACGTATCACCAGACGCTAATGCTGCTGACATAATTTATAAGCACAATCTGAATGCTCAGTTTTGCTTGGATTTGACAACACTTGACAACTCCTTGACAGTTTAATCAGTGACATTGTTCTATGTGTTTAAGAGATATGAGCACTTGCATAACTATAGTAATGTAAATACTTTAATACTCGTGTTGAATATATTTGATTATTTTTGTATGTGGACTCATTTTACGTCACACCAGTGCGTATTAACGTTTTGTTAAACCTCTTGAAAAATCTTTATATTTGGAAGTTCTACCGAGTGTCGACGATGGAAAATATCAAATATTTTAAATGTTTCTTAAATTTGTTAAAATCTCAATTTTTGAAAGAGAATATTTAATTTCGAGATTTTAAAGTCTTTATTAATGTAATTTAAATTCTTTATCTATTTATTTATACGTGAAGCAAAAACTTTGGACCCCTTTTTACGAAAATTGCGCTGACTTAAAGTTTATGTGTGGAAGTGCAAAAAGCTAATATTTTTAATGATAATGTTTACAAAGTTCATTAATTCAAGAAATAAAACATTACTCGTACTACCATGTATTTGACACACATAAACAAATATATTGATGATAACGATACAAGATCACAGATGGCGCACAAATTATTCATTAAAAAAAGTACTTGGTCTTGAGAAATAAAAATGGCGTTCTTATCAACAAGATATTAAAATTTATTATGATCGAATTTCGACCAATGAGTGACCATTAGTTAATGTAATTTGAAGACTCAAATATTGAAATCATTGTCTCGGCTTTTAATAACTGACTGTTTTTTAATTTGTATTTAAAATGACTCGTTAACCTGCAAATTCATCAATTGGCAGCTAGGACAAATAAGCACTGAGTCTGAAGTTTTCCTTTAAGTGATCATAGAGCGTTTTACAACAACTAGTCGGAATTTGTACTACACCTTATCTACTCCTGTCACCATGGGGCATAGATTAAGGGCTCACCGTTATCCTTTCATGTATCGTAAGGGCGTCGTGACCAGTGAACTTGCTTAAGAACCCTACCATACAGTGACAACGCTCCGGTAATATTTTTAGTGTCTATAGACGATAGTTTTCTTTTAGTTGTTCCACCAGCCTGCTACTTGTTTGCTATTTTTTTTCGAGTAAGCTTTCTCACCGATTCGGTACAAATACAACCACTTAAACTGTATCGGCATTTTGAATGGTAGGTGGATGCTAATTGCAAAGAAGCCCTTCCCGCTCATTGTTTTAGAGCAATCCATGATTGAAGTTTCGGCGGCGAAGAAGGTATACTAACCACCATGTAAACACCTCCTCACTTCAGAACGTGTTCGCCGGTTGAGCATGACACATGCATTAACAACTAACCTAATATTTTCATAATCTAATGGCGATGTTCTGTGAAACAATGTTAGGTGTTTGTTCAAACAATTATCTCTGTATCTGTTGCTGGTTAGGCTGACCTCTTTAAAAACGTCTAAAACTGTTTGCTGTTCTCTTTGTTTTTTCGTGTATTTAGACTGTTAAGGTTTTATATGGGAAACTGTTATATTAGTATTGGGATATTGTAATAGTAGTTTAATCTGGAAACTGTGATAGTTTCGAGTTCTTTAGCTGAATCCTAAGTAGCATATTTTTTTAATAATTTAAGTTACGTAAAAGGGTTGCAGATTTTAGGTTGTATTTGGTTTTATACAACAGGTCGCCTCTGTGGTCTAGCCTTTTATTCCCCGCCACATTATCACGCTGCACTACTAGTAGTGCTAGTGCAGCGTGGTCTAGTGGTCCAGGTATTAGACTTGACATCGTGAGGTCCCGATTCCCGGGACGTGCAACAAAAAGAAAATGTGGTTTTTCCAATTTTCTAATAAAAATATATTGCTCGGAATGGGATATGTACGCGGTTGGCGATAAGCTTCCCACCTATCATACTGTGGGATTTAGTGTCTTCGGGTAGTTGTGGGTCCCTGGTTGTGCCTCAGCCTTCGTCTTCGCGGATATGCAATGCTCATCCTTAATGAGCTCAGATAGGAAAGCGTCGCTTCATTGGTCACAGCATCATGACTTAGATTAGGCAGATTATTATGTCTACTCCTCCAGATTAGTAGAACAGCCTTACCTGTTTCATACGCAATAGCTTCAATTCCGACTGTTGTGTTTTGATCTGGAAGATAGGATAACCAATAAACTTACTAACACAAGATACTTAACAATCCAGTCCCCGATCGGTAACAAAATATGACCTGCATTAATTATATAGAATAAAATTAATTAAACTCATTTTAAGTTTGAAACTTTATTTAAGTTCTTCTTTGTTTTGTTACAGGGAACTATAGCTCACATTTGTCGAGGAAATGACAGAAACTCAAGCACTCACAGTTTTCATGAGCTGTCAGAAGAAACTCGTCAAAAATTTGAATCTTGGTGGAGCGCTCAAGTATCGCCACGGCCGCCACCTTTCAGTCCAAGGCGCTTTCCGTCACCAGGTCCAAAGATTCGATCTCCAGCACTAAATTCTTTGCCAGACCACTTACATCCAGCTTTGCAAACAGTTCAAAGCCAATATCCAACCCAGAAAACGAGAATGAGGACAAGTTTTGACCCTGAACTTGAATTACCAAAGTTACAACGCTGGTTCTCAGAAAACCAGCACCCCAATAGGCAACAAATACAACAATACGTGCGAGAGTTGAACAACTTAGAATCAAGACGAGGACGCAAACCCTTAGATGTCAATAACGTGGTGTATTGGTTTAAAAATGCTAGAGCTGCACAAAAACGAGCTGAGTTACGAAACATAAGTGGGCTAGGAGGTCATCTTGTGGTGAATGGCTTTAATAGTAGGAGTCATAGCCCGTCGAATGGATCTATGATGATGGGAAATGATAACTATGGTCATCATGATCATAATTCCATGAAAAGTCCTATGCAACTATCTGGGAGTCCAGGCAGATATCCGATGTCAATTATGTCTGAGGATAATTTATCTAACGCTGGCTCTGATTTGGAGGAAGAAGCCGTTGATTTAAATACGGATGATAGACCTGAAAGCCCTGAAGCGCCACTATCACTTATAACTACTAAGAAAAGCAATGAAAATGAACGTGAAAAGGAGAAGGAATCTCCCAAACCACCAGATATAATAAAGGTGAGCATGTATTTTATTATTTTTAACTAAAATTTCAATTAAATATCAAGTTGAACAATTACGTACGAATTTTATATTTTTTTTAATTGATTTTTCCAATATCAATCTTACCTGAGAAATCTTTGAAGGATTGCTTTTTTAAGATCTGTTAATCATTAATAAGAGTTTTAACTTTAGGCATCAAACATTGGTTTGCATCCATCTGAATCGTAGGTTTTTTACCAATTTAATAATATATAGTAATAAACTAAAATAAATATACATAATAATACATATAAATTATTACAAATTTAATAAGATGGAAACAAAGTTTCCTTCAAGATTACCTTTGTTGCAAGACGTGTTCACAACCGTCTGAAACGTCTTTGATGATTCATCTTTAATTAAATTCAAACAGTTTTAATACTCACATTTCACTTTCAGGTACACGACATAAAACAAGAGCCTAGGGATTTAAGCAAGTCTGAACCTGTTCACTCACCATCCCGATCACCAGCCAAAAATAGTGATAGTTCTCAAAACAATAACAACAACAATAGCAGCAACAACAACGACGACGAAAACGGAGTCGATGACCAAGACGTCGCATCTGATGACGAAATTCTTCAAGACCGACATTTCAACCCAACATCTCCACACCTTGATCGCTTACCATTTCCCATGGTTCCAAATCATCCAATGTTTGGCCATGGAATAATGTACATGAGTCAGTATATGAGTGGATTTCCTGGTGTTGGACCAGTATCTGGTGAAGGTGCTAGTGGCTTGAACTTAGCACTAGGTGGAGCTTCCGACGAGCGTCGCAAACGTAACCGCACTTTTATTGATCCAGTTTCTGAAGTTCCTGTCTTAGAACAATGGTTTTCCATGAACACCCATCCTGCGCATAATTTAATTTTAAAATACACAGAAGAGCTAAACAGGATGCCTTACAGACAGAAATTTCCGAGGCTTGAATCAAAAAACGTACAGTTCTGGTTCAAAAATCGTCGAGCAAAGTGTAAGAGATTGAAAATGTCTCTTTATGAACCAGCTTCACCCGGTCATTATTCTCATCCTGGCCACCCGCATGCAATTTCAGAAAGAAAGTTGGTCTAAGTCTTCTGTTCTTAAATATTAGCACATCCTTAGCTAATTCCAAGGAATCTTTCTAAGGAAACTGGAGTAAAAGTAGCATACTTAAAAGCTAAATTTCAATGAGTAAGACTGAATGTTAAATATTGGTCTTCTGTGCCATGTTAGCTTAAAGTCTTCTGATGAGATTATGTCATCCAACGTGTACCACTTGAAGTGATGGTGGAAGTGAACATTCCACACTGTATTTAAGTGACAGTCATTTAAAATTAGAATTCCTACGAGTAGAGTAGTCAAAATTTTTGACGCAATATTTTTAATCTATGATTCATTGATTTTGACTTTTGATGCTTGATGTATATATTTCATGATGCAAGTCACGATGTGTATGAATCTCAGAAGTACTATGCAGTACATTTTTTTTGTAAAATAATTGGATTCGTTTAATTTATTAGTAACAATAGTTGTTTTATTAGTATATCCACATAATTAATGGATAATTAATTATGGAACGTTTTATTCTCAATACATGTAATATAAAGTTTAGCCAATTTGCTAAATATTTAAAACTTAATTACTCTAATATTAATTGATTATGAAGTAGAGATTACAGAACAATGTCGCACATTTACCTTAGTAAACTAAATTTTATTGACATTACTTGAATTAATAATAGTACGTTTTAGTGTTGTAAATATTTTAGTAATAAGTGATGTTATTGTCGATATAGTTACGAACATTCCCTGAATATTGTTAGTTGGTAATTTTCAATCCAAAGATTGATTATAGAAGAATATTATGCAATAGTTATGTTTGTGATTACGCTTGTTTTATGACGTGATGCTTTTTTGTAACCAACATTTTTTTAAATGGGTTATTTCGAATTTATATACAGTATTATTATTGCCAACTTAAAAAAATACTCAAAGGGTTTTTGAGACTTTATTTACAAAGACTTTAATCTTCGTGGTATACTAAAAATGGCTTTCGTTGCGGCTTCTTTCCTAATTTTCGTCGCATTTTTGAACATCAAATAATGATATCTATTACCATTTTTTTTAAGCTTTTTGTTTCGATATTCCATGTATCATTATTTGGTATATTTTATCTTTTTTCATCTATATCCGCATTAACTATTATCATGTCGTTTTTTTATATTATATAAAAATAGACATTTTAGTAAGGCTACGAAAGTTTTGCTAAAAAAAATACAAATAAGTTCCAAATTATTCCATTTTATTACACTTAAATTTCTGCTATATTTACAGACTATTTGTCCTTTTTTTATTTTCTAATACATTTTGTCTATTTTCTGGCGCAAATCCAAAATTTTATAAAATATATATATATTTCCAATGTATATTTCACTATATGCTGACATAGTTTTACATAGCTGAATATCTTTTCATGAGATATTTACAGCTTTAAATGTTTTCTTTTTACAAGCAGAATAGCTATTTTTACACAACATTGTGAAAATTATCCACATTTTAATAACATATAAAAATAACATATTTATTTTTTATGATGAAATTCCATAAATAGGTATAACAAGTAAGATATTTTGAGTGACATTTTTATTTGGATATTCTTTGTTTACTAATGAAAAGACGTCATTCGTTTTTCTGCTTATGTAAATAAATGAGATATTTTTTTTTCTTTTTTTAAAGCATCACGGAATAAAATAAGTTGAAATGTTTCAGTATTTATGCATTTATCCAATTGAGGCTGTTTTGTCGTACGTTCACAGTTGTTTTATAGTTTTAAACACAAGTAGAAATAAACTGAAATAACATGTTTTGTTACTGTTATGCTTGTTTTGTGAAGCTGTGATGATATTTCCAAATAATGTAAATATTTTATTAATGTTAAATAAGGCTTGTCTACACGTCACTGTGCTCACGCAAGAAGCAACTATTGCTAAGGTTCTATAATAATCGGCTAAATGTTTATTCTATTCGATTATATAAACAAAATTCTATAAATAAAATACGTACGATATTTAATATACGACTTTTATTTTTGATTAATCATAACAATAAATATATCATGGATTACACAAATTGATCTAACTACTAACAAGTAAATAAATTAGTATCTTCACGCCCATATCCCTGAAGATGTAGGCAGAGGCAAAACCAGGGCAACCACGGCTGGCCAAAGACACCAAGTCCCACAATGTGATTGCTGGAAAGCCTATCGCTAAACGGCCACTTACCTATACCTAATCCCGGGCAACGTTATTTTTATTAGAAAATTCAAAATACACATTTTCTAATTTTTTGTTGCCCGATCTGGGAATCGAAGCACAAGGCGATAAGCAAATTATTTTGGTTTAGCATCCGTACCTAAGCCGACGTGCACTGAGCTTATAATAAGAAAAAACACTTTATATAAAAAAGTAGCTGATGCGCCATACTTCGTTCCACCCGTTCAGTTTTTATGGGTAAAGTTTAAAATATTATTTGTCCTAGTATCCTCGCTATTATGAAATAAAATGTATTCTATATCCTTTTCACGGTTTGAAGCTACCTCCCTGTCAATTTTCAGTCAAATCGGTTTACTCGTTCATGGAAAAAGGGGGAAATTCTTCACAAAACCACTGTAATGTAATATTACCATGAGAAAACATATACATAATATGGCGGTTACGCGTGGCTTTAAAAGCAGGCTCACCTGTAATTTCATTTCGCTAAACCAATGTTAACAAAACTTTGTCCCTTCCGTTCAATGTGGGAATCATGTGATAAAAAGTGTCTCTTCACTGTTAACGATTTTAAAAGTAAAAGTATCGATACTATCGCTATATAAGTGGTATCGTTTCATCCCTAGATGGGACAGAAGTTGTCGATTGACAATTTGGAATACGCAGTTTAGGTTTATGCATCTATACATATAATAAATCTGTAGAAGGGTCAATTCTGTACATTGAAAATATTGAAAAAATAAATAGCAGGGGGTGTTATTGGATCGATACCAAACCCAAATACATATGTGATAAAAAAAAATTGTCTGTCTGTCTGTGTGTTCAGGCATTACGTGAAAACTAACCGTTCAATTTCGATTAAACTTGGTATAATTATACCTTATTATCCTGAGCATAAAATGGGATACTTTTTATCCTGAAAAAAAAACGTAGAAAAAAAAAACTTTATTTTTCAGTTTTATCACGCGAAGACCGACATCCGCGCGGACGGATTCGCGGGTGGAAGCTAGTAGAAAATAAAGTAAAGTAAAGAAAAAGAGTGAACGATTCACTAGATGGTAAGCGAGCATTTCCCACGTACAAATGTAACACTATGGATCTGGTTATACTAACCTATATCTATAAACTAGCGACCCGCCCCTGCTTCGCACGTTTTTGAAATATTCATGTAAACCTTTTTCTTCAACCACTTTATCTATTAAAAAAACCGCATCAAGAATCGTTGCTTAGTTTTGAAGATTTGGGCATACAAAGGGACATAAGGACAGAGGAAGCGACTTTGTTTTATACTATGTATTGATTCAAAGAATAGGAGTGAACTAAAAAATTGGTTCACTAAGTGACTACGAATAACCGCCATTACTTAGGACTCACAGATGCGTTGCCGACATCTTAGAAATGAGTAGAGAAGGCGTATTATTTGGCAAAATCTGTATCCTGCTATACACAGAGAAGAGCTGAAATCTTCATACATACATAACATACAAGTCCCTTACGGGGTAGGCAGAGAGTATCGAGTGCCAGACCTCACGATCCTGACAAACCTGTCTTGCTTCCTTCACATTCATTACCCTTTTCATACAAACACGCCTGTTTTGGAGACTCTTGACACCACCCTCGGATAATATCCGATTGATCTGGTCGTGAAATGTCAGATTTGGTCTCCCCGGGTACCTACATCCATCCACATTCGCATTGTACATCTGCTTTGTCAATCTTTTATCTGTCATTCTTTCCACATGCCCGAACCAGCGGAGCATGCCCTTTCGCATTTTAATACCAACACTTTCATTCAATGAAATCTTCATCATCCTAACATACATTTTAATGATAACCAAAGTCCACCTTCACCGTCCGCCAACATCTCGGCCATAGGACAGCGTCTTGTACCATCCATGGTGTCTATAGGCGACGGTTATTTCTTACCATCAGGAGAGGCATGAGCTTATTTGTCGACCTCTGACATAAAAACCTACCTTACGAAAACAGAATTATGAAAATCTGTTCAAAATATCCGGTGTTATTGAGTATCAAACATTAAAATAGGTTTTTTTCTTAGTTGGTTTAAGTCAGTATATTCACGCCCATATCCCCGAAGAGGTAGGCAGAGGCACAACCAGGGCTCCACGACTAGCCACACTACGTCCCACAACGTGAAAGTTAGCAAGCCTTTCTCCAATTGGGCATAGATGCAATCCCAACCTACATTTTTATTAGAAAATTGGAACAACCACTTTTTCTTTCTATTGCCCGACCCGGGAATTAAACCCGGGACCCCATGAAGTCAAGTCCAACAGCTGGTTCGCTAGACCACAGAGGCCAAACAGACGAACTGAAGAAAAAATATTTTTTTTTTATTAATTGGTTTAAAATATGTATAGTGTGGTGTAATATGAAGGTATTTAGTTTTAACATGTGTCGATAGATATCTCCAATAGACGGGTCCAGGACACAGACGGCAGCGGAAGGGGCCGGCGGAGCAGACCCAAATCACCTGTCAAACTCGCAATCTTCAATCGTCGCCAAATCTGCAGACGTCTTTGTCGCGACTTCGATCTTGTAACAGGAACTACCCTGTCTGTAATCAGTTTAAGTTTAGTACATCTCCATCTAAAACAATATGTAACCAAATCGCTTCTGTGGTCTAGCGGTTCAGGTCTTACTTGACTATTCCGGTCCCGGGTTCGAATCACGGGTCGGGCAACAAAAAGAAAATTTGGCTTTTCCAATTTTCTAATAAAAAAATATTGCTCGGGATTGGATATGTGCCTGGTTTGCGATAGGCTTGCCACTTATCACATTGTGGGACTTAGTGTCTTCAGCTAGTTGTGGGTGCCCTGGTTGTGCTTCTGTCTATCTCTTCGGGAATATGGACGTGAAGCTACTTTTTAACTGAAATTTAGGTTCCTTTGATTCTTATCTTTAACTAGCCGACCCGCTGAACTTTGTGCCTGAAATTGGCAGTTAGAAAAGTTTAAACAAAAAAGTATCTTCACCCTCGAATCCCTAAAGAAGTAGGCAGAGGCACAACCAGGGCACCCACTTCAAGCTAAAGACACAAAGTCCTACAATACGATATTTGGCATGCCTATCGCCAACCGAGCATTTTTCCGATCCCGAGCAACGTTTTTTTTATTAGAAAATTAGAAAAAACTAACTTTATTTTTGTTGCCCGACCCGGGATTCGAACCCGGGGCCTCATACAGTCAAATCCAACAAACTGAACCGCTAGACCACAGAGGCGATTAATAGTTTTTTTTTATTAACTTTAGTACCTAGGTATCTAGTTTCTAACCGCATAAACTCTTGTGCTATAAAATCTGTATAAAAAAGCAATCAACTCCCTTAATTTCAAAGCTTAAATAAAATCACAGTTAATTAAATTTTAATAGCATTTGTGGCAACTAGATCATTTTCAGACTTTCAAATAAAAAAAAACATGCACATGACGGAGAAATTTTAATAACATTTGTGGCAACTAGATCATTTTCAGTCTTTCAAATAAAAAAAAACATGCACATGACGGAGAAATTTTAATAACATTTGTGGCAACTAGATCATTTTCAGTCTTTCAAATTAAAAAAAAACATGCACATGACGGAGAAATTTTTATTGGCATATCTAGCTAGAAAAAATAGTATAGGCGGCGCATGTCCTTTTTTAAAGATTTTTTTTTAATAACTTTATTAGGTATCTAGTTTCAAACCGTAAAAACTCTATAATATATAAAATTCTCGTGTCACAGGGTGCGTGATTGAAATCATCCGAAACGGCTCGACCGATTCTCATAAAATTTTATGAGCATAGTATGTCTGAGAATCGGCCAACATCTATTTTTCATACCCCTAAGTGACAAGGGTGACTCATCCTAATTTTTTACAAAAATCACATCAAAAATATATCAGAACAACGTCTGCCGGGTCAGCTAGTATCTATATAAAAAGGCAATCAACTCCTTCATTTCAAAGCTTTAACAAAATCCCAGCTCATTATAGTTTACAAGTATTCCAGCGAATTCAACAAACGGTTCATTGCAGTGATACAAACATCAACGACTTTCCGTAGATTATACCAATTAGTGAAGGATTAGAGCCTTTCCATATTTCTTGAGTCTTGACAGCTCTTTGATCGTCTGAACGTCTTTTATCCTATACTTCAGATATAACGTAGCTGATATCTATCTATACAGTGCCGGTTTTAGCATTGCAAGCGCCCGGGCAAAATTTCAGACACTTTTTAAAGCCACTTTTTACTCTTATAAAAAGATAAACCTAATGGAAATGATTATTCATTGAAATGAACTAATAAAATCATAAGACACTTTTTAAAATAATGAATATTTTGCAATAGTGGGGTTTATAAATAGGACCCCTTTCGAATAAAGACGCAATAGAGAACAAAAGTTATTTTTTAATTCCCGATTCGGGAATCAATACCGAGTACATAATATAGTCAATGACAAAACCGTACCACTGGACCACGGAGGCGATTAAGTAATAAAATATTAGCGCCTTAGTTATTTTAATAGCAACAACTAGTTTGTGTGAGTTGAAATGTTTTTATTTATAAGGTTGAAATGTTTTCATATTATGATCAAGCAATATAAGCAATAAGTTAGTATGCAAATGTATGGTACAACATCCTAAATATATGGGTACAAAATTAATCAATTATTGCAACTCCATAGTTGTTATGCCAATACATTTTATCAGAGAAAGAAAAAACTATCTACTAAAACATAAACAAGTACCTACCTAAGGTCCGTTTTTTCTTAGGAGTCCAATTTGGTAAACAACAATTGCAGAACAGTGACATAAGTCAGCCGAAAACGATCAGCAGGGTTCTTCTTCTTCTTTTAGAAATATGACTTTCGATCGTTTTTCACGACTACTTTGCCAATATCAAGTTAGTTATTTGTTATACAATATACAGACATTAGTCACTATGTACAAAGTCATGTCAGGTCAGAGTCTTGTGTACAGCGGTGGCTTCGTTACTCAAGCTGTTCTAGTGAGATTTGACGGCGGCGATGAAATAGACGATACATTAATTTCTTCATGATTATTTTATTTGTGCACTTTCACTGCACAAAATTAAACTAATTCCCACTTAAACTAACCAATTTCACTCAATTTAATCACGAAATTAAATAATAATAAAAAAATACGACCACCTTCTTTCAGGATTGCGCCAAAAAACATCAGCAGGGTTGGGAATTAACAAAAGACTGAGTGAACAAGAATGACATACCACAATGAATGAATGATATTTTTCATTACGAGTACTGTAATTTGGAAGATAGTATTGATATATTCACAGTAGTGATATTATATATGCAAAAGCGTGCTTATTTTTCTCTTTATCGTCAAAATTTGTACAATGGTTGTGGGCAGTGATTATTTGGTAAGAAATTAATGAAGATATGAATTACACAGGTTTTGTTTTAGAAAAAATTACAAAGAAAAACACGTTTAGTACCTATGTACTTGTATTATCAAGCGGGTGAGGTCTCTTGAAACAGCTACTTTGAATTAAAAAAAAAACAAAACAGTGGCATTAAAGAGTAAATTTTATTCATCGTCATCCTCGGTTTTTTTAATAGCTTCGCAAGTGAACGCTTACGTTGATTGTTATTTGTTAAGTTAGTTAATGTCAGTGTCTAGTGGTTCAGTTGTCGGACTTGACTGCATGAAGTGCCGGTTTCGAATCCCGGGTCGGGCAACAAAAAAAATAAATTTTGGTCTTTCCAATTTCATAATAAAAAGACACGTTGCTCGGGATTGGATATGTGCCCGGTTGGAGATAGGCTTGCCACCTATCACATTGTGGGACTTAGTGTCTTCGGCTAGTCGTGGGTGTCCTGGTTTTGCCTCAGCCAGCCCCTTCCGGGTTATGAGCGTGAAGATACTTACTTTTACTTATGAAGAAAAAACAAATTCATAGTTAGCTCCTCAGAAGTCCTTGTACTTTACAATTTATTGTTTTTCGGCTCTGTTAGTTTAATCTTATCTTGTGTCACGATGTATGTTGCCAATAAACTCCAAAACTACTGAAACGATTTTGATAAAATTTTACTTAAATCTGTTTGGTCCATCTTAAAAGATAGGATAGTCTTTATCCGAATGTTGGCGCGGCGAAGTGCGCTAGAGTAGTATAAAAATAAATATTAAGATATAACATCTACCATTCTTGTCTAAATATATCTCAGAATATACGAAAGTCCCAGACACCATTAATGAAGAAACAAATGACTTCATTACGGACGTCATAATCCGCGGTTAACTAACATAAATGCGCGGCTTCGCCTGCTACAGCAGTTTGTTTAGATTAAAACATAAATCCCCGGACTCCTGACTGATATTAAATTGTTCCTACAATATTTTTACGTAATTACAGAGTTTTTTAATTATATGAATTTGTCATCGAGTTGAATATTTAGCAATTTTAATTAATACTAGCAGTTTCACGTAGCTTCGCCTGCGTAGCTTGGCTTTTGCTTCACCAATTTTGATGAAACAGAGAATGTGTCACTCAGGGATAATATAGCATCCTAAAGATGAAAGAATTTTTGAAATCGGTCCAATAGTTTCGGAGCCTATTCATTTCAAACAAGCAAACACAATATTAAATCTTTCCTATTTATAATATTACTAGCAGTTTCACGCAGCTTCGCCCACGTAACTTGACTTCTGTTTCACCGATTTTGATGAAACAAAGCCTATATCACTCAGGGATAATGTAGCATCCTAAATATGAAAGAATTCTTGAAATCGGTCAAGTAGTTTCGTCATTTCAAACAAACAAAAAATCAAATATTTCCTATTTATAAAATCATACAGTATAGACTAGCTGTTGCCTGCGGCTTCGCTCGCGTTTTCACAGGAACTAGTTGTGCGATCGGAATTTAAGAAAAAAAGTATCTTCACGCCCATATCCCCGAAGAGGTAGGCAGAGGCACAACCAGGGCACCCACGACTAGCCGAAGATACTAAGTCCCATAATGTGATAGGTGGCAAGCCTATCGCCAACCGGGCACGTTTCCAATCCCGACCAACATTTTTTTTAATTAGAAAATTGGAAAAATCCAATCTTCTTTTTATTGGCCGACCCGGGATTCGAACCCGAGACCTCATGCAGTCAAGTCCAACACCCGGACCGCTCGACCACAGAGGAATTTAAAGTAGCCTATTTTTTATTCAGTTCACAATCTATCCGTGTTCTAAAATTCAGACAAATCCGTTTAGCCATTCGAGTTTGAAAGAGTAACAAACTGCCATACATACATGCATGCTCATAAATTTCGCATTTATAATATTATAATAAGATATATTGTAACACACAGACAAGTGTGAATCAAGTCTAAATAGACTTTATTAAATCACTTAACACTAACCATTTTTACCAGCTTTATAAGAGACTAGCTGATGCCCACGTCATTGCCCGCGTAGTAAATGGTCCCACAGAAACATTTTTTTGGGATATAAAACTATCCTATGTGTTAATCCAAGTTAGAAGGTTCTAAGTGTACTCGTAAGCCAAATTTCGAAAAAATCAGTTTAGCAGTTTTTGTGTCGCAAAAACTCGGCCAATGAAGAATTGGTTTTCATTGTTTTTTAAAGAAAGAAATAAAATTCATTTATTTGCGGAATATGCTTGTTGAAGTTGTTACAAAATTACTTATGCATCCCAACATATTCTACCACATTGTGGTGTGCAAATATTATAATAAAATTTATAAAGTAATATACTATTTTAAAGTAATTTATGAATTATGCACATAAGATTTTAATGTTCATACAAAAAAATAAGTTACATATTTATTACAATTAGGATTAAGATTTAAGTATAAGCAATTTTAAAACATAAATAAAATTAATAATTTCTATCGTAAACCGTGGTAACCGTGGTACAGCTTCCAAACCTAGCCAGTCAGGAGAAGAAGCGGCGAAACTAACTCCCCAGCAGCCAGGACTAGATATTCTTTGGAGAGTGAATTAAAAGGAGATCATGATTCCAAGGTCTCATATTCATTTTATCATGGTTGGAGTGGTTTTGATTAAATACTTTTTTTTAACATAGACAAAAATTTAAATTAATAATTAAAATTGAAGTATATGAAAACAAATAAAAATATATTAATTAAAAATATTATATAATATACGCTTTTAGAGGGACTAATTTATTCTTAATCTATATATTAATACGTGATGCCAAAACTTTGGTCCCCTTTTCACAAAAATTGCGTAGACGCAGGAGCATAAAATTTGGCACACTTATAGTTATATGTAGGAGAAGTGCAGAACGCTAATATTTTTCAATGATATTGCTTATATAAAGTACGTTAAATCAATAAATAAAACATTGACCACACTACCATGCATTTGACACACACAATTCAATATATTGATGTTGACTATAAAAAATCACAGATGGCACACTAACTATTCAGGAAACAAAGTAATTGGTCTTGAAAAATGAAGACGGCGGTCATATCAACAAGATATTAAAATAATCGAATTTCGACCAATGGGCGACCACTAGTTATTAATTCATTCTTAATAATATACGTAAAAATCCAAGCTCCATTTACGGAAGTGTCATCTGGAGTAAACAACAAATGACGTCTTAGCAATTGCTGGTGCAGGACAATAAAACTCTTAAGCCCTTTGCCTAGCGAGGAAGATTTACTCCAGCAACGTAATACACCATAATATCCTTGTCTAAGCCCGCTGTCCGACAATGTTGCAAAGCTAAAATACACTTTATTCTGAGACTTTTATTAGTTAAACGCAACTGGTATATAATGTTAATGCTTAATGTGAATGTATAAAAAAACAGATTGAGCTCCGGGAGTGCCGCCAGAAGTGAAAATTTAAATATTAACGTTGTGCATTTTTGATATTTTGGAATAGTTTTGCTCGAATTGCTTTAATTATCAGTATGAAAGTACTATAATTTATGTGGTAGAATAGGTACTTAATGAATCGAATATGTAATCTCTTTTTTTTAATGTCGGTTAAAAATGAAACATCAAAGTCGCATCATGAAAGTATAAAAAAAATAAACATGTTTTCATGTTATTACTGTTAATGTTCAATTTTGTATTCAATGCTGTTTTACGTATTTATAATATGAATTCTAATGCTGTAAATTAACTGAAAATTTCTTTAGTCTTGAGTATTTGTAATCTACGTTTGCGAGTCAGTGAGACCCCAGCAATATGTCGTTTTCGTAAGACGTTACCAATCTTATGACAGGATATTAGTAAAGCCGAGTCTTAGAGCAGATTTTGTTAATTTACTTGATGTTTTTGTCTTAGACAAGCCATTTACAAGTATTTTCTTAAAAAGTATTATCTCTATAAACTTTTATGGTCACCAAAGTCTATAAGTAGAAGGGAGAATCTGTCCCATAATCAGTAATAAGTATTAAGAATATATACCATTAAAAAAGTTAACCCGTTAACATAAAGATGAAAGGAAGTAAAACAAAGAAGATTTAATTGAATTGTATAAATAAAATAAATGTCCCTGGACAAGTTCCGCAAAATTAAATTAATAAATAAAATAAACATATTTCTGGACAACTTACACAAATTGAATCTAACCCGAAAGTAAGCTAATTTTATGATTGTGTTATGGGTGTTAGTCAACGATACTAATACATAGAAATACATAAATAGATACGAGAATAAATTTAATAAACACCCAGAGCCGGAAATGCAAACATCTAAATGTTCATCACACCCGAGCCTCGCGGTTAGTCGGTGTAGTTAGGTAGTTAGGCGTGTACGCTAGCCACTCGACCAACGAGGCGGTTTAATATATTGAATCTAAAAAAAATAATTATCTTCACGCCCATATCCCCGAAGAGGTAGGCAGAGGCACAACCAGGGCACCCACGAATAGCTGAACATACTTAGAGCCATAATGTGATAGGTGGCAAGCCTATCGCCAACCGGGCACATTTCCAATCCCGAACAACATTTTTTTTTATTAGAAAATTGAAAAAATCTAATTTTCTTTTTGTTGACCGACCCGGGATTCGAACCCGAGACCTCATGCAGTCAAGTCCAACACCCGGACCGCTAGACCACAGAGGCGATCTAACCTCTAAATTGAATCTAACCCCTAAATATAGCAAATTACACGCTTGTGTAATGGGTTTAATATTAATTATATACAACGATTCTAATACAAACAAATACTTAAACGGATAACAGAATAAATTTAACAAAGCGCAGACAGTTAAATGTTCATCACACAAATGGCTACTCCCACCGGGAATCGAACTCAAGCCTCGCGGTTGGTCGGTGGCGTGAGGCGTGTACACTAGCCCCTCGATCAACGAGGCGGTCTTAGCATAAATATCAAATTTATGCGGCAGTGAATGACCTCCTTACTGTAAAAAGAATTCTAAATCAGTTGTCATTGAAGCTTTTGAAAAAATTAGATTTAAAAGACCAGACTACCTGGGATAGAAAGAGTTGACTGCTGCAAAAAAATAAAACCAATAAAAAAACCAAAAAACTTCTGAAGTGGAAAAAGTAAGAAAAACGTTTATCAATGAAACATAGGTAAATTAATTTTTTTATTATTAGATTATAACATACTAGCGCCTCGCCCCGGCTTCGCACGGTTATGAAATATACATACAAACCTTCCTCTTTAATCACTTCATCTATTAAAAAAACCGTATCAAAATCCGTTGCGAAGTTTTAAAGATTTAAACATACAAAGGGTCATGGGGACAGAGGAAGCGTCTTCGTTTTATACTATGTAGAGATTTTAACAAGTAAGTTACATTTTTTTCTGATCTTATAGTGTACCATACACATAATCAAGTGTAATATTTAAAAAAGGTGGAACGATTTTTTTATAATTAGGAAAATAATTAAAATTAAAAAAATATATGTTCAAAAGCTTAAACTTTTGTTTCATAGCAAACACCTAATGAGAATGTCTTGAAATGCCGTTGAACTTCGTTTTGAAGATAAAAATCATTATCATAACAGAAAAGGAGCTACTTCCTTTAATAACTAAGGCAATTCAACGAGCCATAACTCAAAGTTGATCCCAACATTGACTTAAGAAGATGAACCTCCCGGATATGTAGCACTCATTTCAGGGACGTCTTTAATAACTGCACGTTCGTATATGAGTGGAATTTTATAAAAATATTGCCTTTTTTTCACAGCTTCCCTATTTTTCTATTTTTTCTTGTTGGTCCAGATCTCCTGTAAAGATAAGACTAACTGCTTCTTAGAGCACGTAAATCAATGGGTCGCCAGAAAAACTTTTGGTAGTAGAGCTGTACAGAAACTTATCCGGATAGGGATTTACGATCTTATTCATTCCTTGCTAGCACCAAAAGAGTTTTTTTTATGATATTGGAAGGCAAACAAGCAGACGGATTTCCTGATACTAAAAAATACACGCCGCCTAGAGACACCAAAGATGGTAATGGTGCGTTGCCAACCTGAGGCCGGGATCTTGGGCCTAGAGCAAAAGGAAGTTTATCGGCTATTCCCTTCGAACCGGAACATGTCAATGGCAAGCATTGACGTTATGGCGGTTGTATTAGGTCAGGCGGTGGTACCAATCCGGACGGGTCGCTGCGCAACTCGACCACCTAGTCAGATGTCACGGTGTTAGTGACGGTAAGCCTAAGCTCACCTTTTGCGAGTTGCCTGGCAAAAAGATCTTGGCTGTTCTGCAAAGGAACATGGACCAACACGGGGAAGATTATTTTCCTAAAAATAGGAAAGTCTCAAAGGATCTTGTTAGTCCATCTCCATTCCAGGCCAAAAGCCATTGGTGGTAGAGCTGTTAACCGGATAGGGATTTACCGTCTTACTCATTCCTGCTACCATCTAGAATTGTGTATGCTTATTCCCTGTCTTATGACTTAAAAATAACTGTAATCGCTCATTGCTTGTATATGGGAGAACAAAGGGGGTTCCAATCATGAGTCAGTTCGTCACTTCTAATTATATCTACATATATATTATTTGTAAAATAATGAATTCCCTTTTCGTTTTTTTATTTTTTTTATAGAAGAGGAGGCAAACGAGCAAGTTGGTCACCTGATGGAAAGTGATCACCTCCGTCCTTCCACAAAGGTGTTATACGGGGTAAAAAATGTCTTCGGAATCGCACAGTTGTAGATCACCACGCATTGAGATGATGGGCATGAGACCTCAAGCTCTGTCGCGATGTCCGAAGGTGGAAATCAGCAGATGGAATTAAACCAAACAACTCCTCAGAGCATTCCCCATGATAGTTGCGGTAGAGAATACTGAAGTGTGGTCATAGCATAGTATGCAATAGTTCAGTGGTCATGGCGGTGGGTATACACAAAATATTTCCCGCCAACATTTTTCTAAAAACTACAAAAACGTCAAAATGTCACAGAGTAAGTACACGTAATAGGTACAATGTTTGTCGCTAGTTGTTCAGGCGGTCGCCGCGGTCGGTAGACTCAAATCTCCCGCCACCAATTTATTTTCATTAGCGATCATCCTCGGTTAATTTTATTCCCTACTTACTCCAGCGAGGATTGGGAGATTTGGGATGACAGAATACGGAAGCGACTTCGTATAGAAAACTGATTTTTAAGTTCAGTACCCTTTCTACTTATTATTAATTTCTCTGTATACTGCACATAATATGTTTTGTCACTAAAAAGACTTGTAGTTAAAAGTCACAAACAAAAATATATTTTCTTATAAAATTTGTACATGGTATGTAAAATAAATTAGAGTAGGAAGAATCGGCGCATGAGTACTGAAAATTATTCGACCTCAATTTTTTTATGCGATCCTCTTCAAATTGCCCCCCTTATGATATAAATGCATGTTGCCAGGGCGCAACCCGGTGTCATATTGTTTAAATCGAAATTGTTTAAACAATTGCAAGGAATTGTTATTTTTCAACCGGACAATTTTTTTTTATATTTTTCATTGAAATACCAATAAAAAAGCTCTTATGACTTTTAACGATAAAGTTAATATTTTTAAAGATATGAATTTTTAAAAGTTCGAAAAATCTCAAATTTGGGTACTTTCGACCCATGAAGAGGATCCAATTTGAAGAGGATCGCATAAAAAAATTGAGAGCGGTACTCATGCGCCGATTCTTCCTACTCTAAATGTATATGGATAACCATTTCATTATCAACAAAGCATTTAAAAATTATGAAAAAAGTAAAGTCATTTTCAGACTACTCTTGCTCATTAGATTTTCACAATTAATATTAATAATATATTAATAGCACAATATACTAGCACAATTCATAAATTACATTCATGAATTGTGCTAGTAATTAAGTACCTAGTAAAATATCATTTACATAATATTACAAATTTGTACATTATGAGCAATGAATAAATTTCGTTTATTTTTTTTAAATTTTACTACTTTGTTACAGTTTATTTTGTAAGAATAGTTTCAAGGTTGAAATAAAAAATTATATATTATAAAAGCCCTTTCCATATTTATGAGCACTAACATCACCTTCCCCCGTACCATGGTATCTGTGTGATGCTTAATTCATTTCCACGGGATAATATTATTTTTTTACTCCCTCTCGCTTTTTTTAGGTTCAACTGCGGCTTATTTTTTATTCATTGCATGAGAAGCCAATCGGGGAGGGATATTCAATTATCCGTCTTATATTATTGAGAGTGATCGGAGCGTAATCAAGATGATTTTTCTTTTTCAAATTTAATAATACAATATCAACATGGAAAAACTCGTGAGATTTTTTGTTATTTTTTATTTAGTAATTTTTACAATTTTATTGCTTAAGACTTACAGTACAACTATTTAAATTATGCGCTTTGGCTTTAAAAATTTTATTTTTTTATACTTTATACTTTTATTTTTAAATTGGCTGACCTAATCTAAGTTTACGCGAAATGATTAATTATATAACAACTCTAGATATTTGAAATACATTCGGATTTCAAAGGCTTAATGAATAGCCGAAGTGCATAATTTAAATAGTATTACTTAGATACTCCCTTATTAATAAAACTTACGCGCCCGTTCTGATGTGTAACTTTATTTTTTGTTAGCATAAGTGAAGTTACACACTAGATCAACGGTCACGTAAGTTTTATTAGTAAGGGGGTTAGTCTGTAAGAGTAGTTGAAAGCTAGAATAAATTAACAAAAACATTTTAGTATGGAAAAAAGTCAACTTAGTTATACCAATTTTATTATAACTGCTAACTCCACCACCACTAGTTGATCCAGTTTTTTTTTTATTTTTTTTAAATTATAGGAAGGCAAACAAGCAGACGGATTTCCTGATGGTAAGAAATTCACGCCGCCTAGAGACACCAAAGATGGTAATGGTGCGTTGCCAACCTGAGGTCAGGATGTTAGGCCTCGAGCAAAAGTAAGTTTAACTTGTTTCTTACCCTCCGAACCGGAACAAGTCATGACGTTATGGCGGCAGGAATAGGTAAGGCGGTGGTACCAATTCGGACGAGTCGCTGCGAAACTCTACCACCTAGTCAGATGTCATGGTGTTAGTGATGATAAGCCTATGCTCGCCTTTTACGAGCTGCCTAGCAAGAACTGCAAAGGAGCCCGGACCAATACGGGGAAACAATAAAGAGTTCTTTCATTCATTAAATAATAATATTTTTTGGTTTGTATAGCTTCATCTCTGCTACGGATAATAGAATGAAATAAAAAGTGAAGATATCATAATATTGACATGTGAAACAAAAATTTAGACCCCTTAATGGCTTAATAGGTCGAGAAATCGCGTAAAAGACATACACAAAAACCTATAGTCAAATTGGGAACCTCCTTCTTTTTAGGAGTCGTTTAAAAATATATTGAATAGATAGGACGATACAAGTTTTTGCAGGGACGGCTGCTACAATCATTAATAGTAGCAGCCGTCCCTGCAAAAACACTTTAAGCTATAACTCTATATTAAAGTTTTTTATTATTATCTTCACGCCTACATTCCCGAAGAGATAGACAAAGGCACAACCAGGACACCCACGACTAGCCGAAGACACTAAGTCCCACAATGTGATAGGTGGCAAGCCTATCGCCAACCGGGCACATATTCAATCCCGAGCAACATTTTCTTTTTATTAGAAAATTGGAAAAACCAAATTTTCTTTTTATTGCCCGACCCGGGATTCGAACCCAGGACCTCATGCAGTCAAGTCCTACATCTGAACCGCTAGACCACAGAGGCGATCAATAACTAAAACCTTGTTTGAAACTTGTTATTACTAGGAATATATAAAGACCACTTGTCTACAAGTCGCTATACAATTTGATAACAAAGCGTAAACTATATTTTATTCACATCTAAATCTGAGTTCGAATTAATTTGTCGCGACGTGAAATTAACGCATGAGGAACGCCGCACACGCTGACATCTCGCTAAATCGCTCTTATGCATCGACCTTTAGAATTATCTAGAGTGGTTCAAACACTTTTTTTTAAGCGAGCTATGATTTTCCCCGTGTTGGTCCGGGCTCCTTTGCAGAATAGACCATTCCTGCAAGGTAGGAGCATATGTTTACCGTCACTAGCACCGTGATATTGGACTAGGTGCTAGAGTTTCGCAGCGACTCACCCGGATTGGTACCACCGCCTTAACTATTCCTGCCGCAATAACGTCATGACGTGTTCCGGTTTGGAGGGTAAGAAACCCGTTAAACTTAGTTTTACTCGAGGCCTAACATCCCGGCTTCAGGTTGGCAACGCACCATTGTCGCCTTTGGTGTCTCAAGGCGGCGTGAATTTCTTACCATCAGGAAATCCGTCTGCTTGTTTGCATTCCAATATCATTAAAAAAATGCTTAAATTAGGATAAAAAATAGTACCCTTCGTTAGTTTTACAATCTAGAAATTTAGATTGTTGGATTATTTCACTAGTGTTATAAATTGGCATAACTCTTAAGACGATCTTACTTCTTCATATGCCATACAATTCAAAAAGAGATAAACCGGAATTTTATGTTGATGATAGAGTTTTAGACGACTTACGAAGATAAATGGCAGAAAAATACTTATCCCTACTGGTAGAGTGTCAGTGTTTGTCACTGTTGTATTTTGCTCGAAGCATACCAAACTCTCGTTGGTGATGTAACATTTATTTTAGAATAAAAAAACTTTAATCACGTTGATCATACAACTACCAACGGACAAAAATCACGGCCACGGATTGAGAAGATTTGTCGAAAGAATTTTAGTGTGCTCGTCTTTTTCCAAATGAACCACAATGTCATAAAATCCAGTAATACCATTTAAATTATACGCTTCGGTTATATTCGTCAAGCTTCGGAAACGTATTTTAACGTAATATAAATTTTCCGATCGTATTTTAAAAAGATATAGAGTTGTTATTACACATAATTAATCATTTCGCTTAAACTTATTAGAACTTTAAGATTAGATCTGCCAATTTAAAAATAAAAGTATAAAGTGTACAAAGAGTAAAAAATGTAAAACCGAAGCGCATCATTTAAGTAGTAGTACTGTTCAAAATTATTGCACTTTTCAGAATAGTTTTGAATAACCAAAATGGTTTTCTTTCAATGAAAGTCTTCACAATGTTACTTTATACTTGATTCTCACTTTGTAATTCCCACCATCATCATTTAAAACTAGATTTATTATTTTAGTTTGTTGTTATTAATCATATTATTGTGTTAGTTTCTTCATTCATTAATGATATTTAAATTGCTTATTAATAACATAATCAAAAGTCAAAGTCGCAAAGAGTCGCTGGATGCAAGTGGCTGGTAACCGTGACTTGTGGCGCTCTTTGGGGTCGGCCAATGTCCAGCGGTGGACGTCCTCCGGCTGATGATGAAGATGATGGGGATAATTAATAACATAAATTCAAGCATGACTCTATCTTTTGCTCTTCCAGCGCGCGAAAAGAGCATGGTATATTTATAACCACAAGCAACTTCCTATGTAGTAGGTACAACATCCAATGCGAGCCAAATGTTTTTGTTAATTTAATTAATTTATTTGATAGGGAGATCCGCTCTATATAGATGTTTTAATTTCCCCACAAACGTGTATACCGCGGCTTCAGGTGAAAAGATCCCACGCTCTCCCACCGTCTGCAGCTGGCTTTGCCATTCTCTCCATACTGATACCTACTTAATACAATTAATACATTGTCTGATACGAAACGATATCTTTCAATTTAAGTGTACATTTTATTTTAAATTAAATAATACAAATCTGACCTGGCAAACTTAGTTCTGACGTTTTATAATAGGTAAATACTAACTACTTTAACCTTAAATATAAAAAAAATAAATTCCTATTTCTTAATAATGAAAATTATATGTAATAGTTGACCAATTTTGCTAATTCTCTTTTTTTTTGTTGAATTGGTCATTGTCAGAAAAAAGATCATATAAAGAGAAAACGTGGAAAAATGAAGGTAAAGTGGGGAAAAAACCCACTTCCATTTTTTAACAGTTTGTAATAAATTGTCAGTATCTGTTAATGTCAAGTGATACGAAGTTCACCGGATCGGCTAGTCTGTATATACAAAAATGAAACCCTATTTCGAGAGGTTATCGCATCACCCGTGAACGGATGGACCATTTTTGATAATAATATTTTTTGTTGTGTAGATTATTGTCAGGAGAAGGTTCTAATGAAGGGGAAAATCGGGAAAATGGGAAAACAATACTTTATTTTTCCATTCAAACTGTTAGTAGTTGTTTCTGTCAAGCGATACGAAGTTCGCCGGGTCGGCTAGTTTGAAATATATCACGAAACGAAAATGAGAAACGCAAAACATCTATTAGCGCGGAATTTACATAATGAAAACATAGCTTACGGTTAAAATATTCAACAATCTATACTTATAAAGTAACATGTCCTGACTGACTGATTCATCATTGCCTAGCAAAAACTGTTATAATTACAGCCATGAAGTTGGGTAAATAGAGTCGTTTTATCGAGTAGACATCCACTAAGGACGGAATTTTGGAAATTCTACCCCTAAGGGGTTAATTAGGGGATAAAAATTTATATAGAAGACTGTCATTTTTGAAGTTAGGAACATTTGGGCTACTTATAAAAAATGAGCAGATACGTATTTACACAATTCAACCCCTAAGGGGGTCAAATAAAAGTTTGTATTAAAGACCTTATTAGTAGGCTGTAATTGGTAAATAATTGGTAATTGGTAAATAACTGAAAGGAGAGTAAAACCGCGGGTAACAGCTAGTCTATCCATAAAAAAAACATTTTATAATCGTCTGCTTCCACAATCATAATTCTTCCCACCTACCCAAATCCGTGGCAGATAATTCAATTAAAAACTCAATTGTTATTGTGATTGTTTAACGGTCCCTTCAGCTAAACAAGTTAATTCTTAACGAGGACTCATCAAATTTGTTTAATTACATCCCAAAGGACATCTCTCCGTGAAACGGAGCGGCACTAATCAACTGTTTAAGGAATACGGGACCTGCCCTGATAAAGACATCGTCATTTATGGGAAACATTAAGGAATGATCTTTAAAAATGCCAAGTGGGTGTCGGATTTTAGGAAAATATTTTCACAAAATTTAAAAAAAGAAAAAAGTGGGGTTTTGGCGCCATTGTGAATGAAGATGGTCGTAAATTTTTTACAATTATTGAAATTAGTGTGAATTATGAGTAAAATTAGTTAATTTAGGTGGGAATTAATTTTATTTTATTTAGTAAAACTGCACAAATGAAATAATCGTGAAGAAATCAGTGTATCGTGAATTTCCTGGCTGCTGCCAAATCTCATAGATGAGCTTGAGTAACGAAACCACCGCTTTACTCAATACCCTGACATGACAGACTTATGACTTACGACTTATGACCTAAAATGACTTATGACTGCTAAAAAGAATTTATTTATATACGGAAGACATGGCAGCATGGCTTAAAGTATTTAGCCGGCCCCAGAAAGGGGCAAATTAACCTAAAAAAAGCCTTTAAATTTTTTTTATTTAAAAATGGCCAAGTTACTGATTGATTATTTAATTATGATTATTGATATATGATTATTTAATGAGTTGATTAGATAATTTTTTCAAATTTTTATATTTTCATTTTATGTGTTTGTATTTATTTGATTTAAAATACATATATGTTTTATAATATTAGTATTGTAAAAATAGATCATTAGTATGATTTGTTTGTTATTAAACTCTTGAAATATTTGACTTGGCCACAAAACATAAAAAATATAACTCTACAACTAACTGTGCTGATTTGAGGCCTGAGTAGAGTAGACCTTCTGCCTTCCTTCCAGGCTGTTCGTAGGAGGCAAGTAAAATAGGTCATTACCAACAATACACTAGTGGCTAAGAGGTGTCCAGCAACTTATTCAGGTATGGATCCACCTCCTTATGTATTCCTGCCGCTGTAATAACTCCACGATCTTACATGAGGGTAGGGTAGCAGTTAGACTTTCACAATAGGACTAACGTCTTGACCGCAATATAGCAACGCACCAGTAATGTCTATGGTGTCTTAAGGCCGCGGTTGTATCGTACCATCAGGAGACCGTATACTTGTTCTCTCACCTATCACATAAAAAATATTATATTTTTAACAATGGCTTCTGGGTATTAAAATTGGACCCTAAAATCGTCCCTTATTATTTTTCGACAGTAAGATGACTTTGACACGATTATCACCATTGATTATTCATCCGTCTCTCCCTATTTTAAAACAGAAATCCTTTATCTATTTTAAATATTTAAAAATCTAAATACAAATTAATGTCAACAAACACAAATTGATCTTACAATAGAAAGAAGAAAGAAAGAAAATTATTTATATGCGGATTTGTGTAAATAAGATGTAAATAACATATTTTAGTGTGCAAATATTTTAATATTTATAAAAATATTATTTAATTACATATGCTTTAACTTTTAATCCAATTATTTATATTTATAACTAGTCCAATTATTTATTACCAAAACATTTTAAAACCATGATTAAGTTTAACCCTGTCTACTGTTATCATATTATAATATAATAGTTTGTAATAAGGTATGGTAATAATGATTACACTTTTTATATTTTTCGCAAGAGTGGAAGCAGTTGGTTTTGCTGAGACCTGAAAATCGTCCTTAATTTATTGAAAATGAGCCATAAGTCGACAAAGAATATCATGACTTGTGTAAAGCGGTGGCCTCCTTGCACAAATTCATTTAGAGATATTTGGCGGCAACGATGTAGTAAGTATCTTAGCGCCCATATCCCCAAAGGGGCAGGCAGATTCACAACCAGGGCACCCACGACTAGCCGAAGACACTAGATCCCACAATGTGATAGGTGGCAAGCTTATCACCAACCAGGCACATATCCAATCCCGAGCAACATTTTTTATTAGAAAATTGGAAATACCACATCTTCTTTTTGTTGTCCGACCCAGAATCCGAACTCGGGACCTCACGAAGTCAAGTCCAATGCCGCATATACTTTATACCGCAATAAAAACCGCATAGGTGATTCAAGATACACTAATAATCATTTCTTCATAAATACTCCACTAGTGTACGTACTATATCTGCTATAAACAACGAATATACCTATCTTGGCCGCCATTCTGGAAAAACTAAATTAACATTTGCATCGGCTGCAGACACGAGCTTGAGGTTTTCACAGCTTGGAGAAACGTTGGTAGTTCTTTCGTTCCGGATCAAAAACTCGCCCTCTCCCTGTTCAGACTGCTGTATTTGCAATGGAAAAGATTTTGGTGCGAAGACCGGTAGATCAAGCCCAAGTACAAATTTTGAAACATTTACCGAGTTATAGCGATTCTAAAATAGAGCCGTCATTTTGCATGCCACAATGAAAACTGCTGTATCTTGGAAACTATAAATTGTAGAAACATTTCGCCGTAATGTACGTATTGAGAACTCCCCTTTTTGACGCAAAGTACTCTATCTAATGATTCATCATTCTCAAAGAACTATTTCCCCAACCATGGGATAACATAAAAAAACTGGACCAAACTGTACAAAATTCGACCAAAATTAACTATGTTGACTCAATATGCACACGAAATTCAATAATTACAAAAAAAATTCGTCTAATTGTCTCCCGATGGCGGCAAAACTCACACGTCATTTCAAAACTAAGTTTTCAAATTTGGAACACTACGTATTGAAAATGACAGATTAAAAATCTCTTGGCAAAGATATGCAGTAATGTGCTAAGATACGACCATTATGGAAATGCAAAAAAATAACAGAAAGGAAATACATTTGTGGATGAAGCGGAAATGTGCCATAGCTAACTCGGTTTATGCGTTAGATAAGGCGAACTCAAATGTTGTTTGCTTTTTATACATTAGACCCTAAACCAAAGTATTAATGTGTCTTATAGGTAAGGTACTTTGTTTAAATTGCATTGAACATACATAAATCAATACTTGAAGATTTCAAAACCACTTAAGAGAACAGGGACAATGAGCTTTTTTATTGAAAGATGAGGACAAATTAATATTTTGATATTTTCCCTTTCCGTTACCTTTGAGATTACTAACTGACACTTAATTATAAGCACGTACCTACAACATCTATAGTATCAACAGCCTGCGGCTGTCTATTCCCATCAGATAGCCGCGTGCTTGTTCACAATTTTTTAAATATTGTGTAAATGAGATGTTACAAAAATATTTATGTAGGTATATCGACATATTCTACCATATTTTGGTGTGCAAATATTTTAATATTAATAAAAATAATATTATTTAATTACATACACTTTTACTTTTAAGCCAATTATTTATAAGTATTTATAAGTAGTTCAATGTTTTGAAAAGGGAAAAAAATTAAAAATGAAATTTATTTATTTGGTGAAAATGTGTGTTAAAAGCTGTTACAAAAGGTATTTGTTAATACCAACATATTCTATCACACTGTGGTATGGGAATACCTTTAAAATTATACAAATTTGTTATTAAGATTTATAACATGCTACGTTTTATTATTTGAACAAAATTTTAAAATATAATTAAATATTTTAAAATTTAACCCTAACTACGGTCTACGAGTACCATAATTTACCACCGTTTCCAAGCCTAGTCAGTCAGGAGAAATGGCGAATTTTGCTATAAAAATAACAATTATAATATTCGATTTGCATTATTTATCATTCCCAAGAATATTTTTGTGATTTAATTTTATAATTATATAAAGAGAAATTTCGAATCGGTCGTGTTTTACAATAATTTAATGTATGGTTGAATATTGGAAATTATTTTAGCACTCTAAACCTGAGGAAATATATTTTTAATTCTAAATTTGATTTTCTATACTAAATCATCTGATGTAGATAATCAATATTTATTTCTCAAACAACTTACTATTTATTTTTAGCTCACGATGTTAAGTAATGCAGAAATGGTTTCCATAAAACTTTTTGATAAATATTTTAACATGTCTCGAAATAAATGTTTTGAAATTAGTTGATAAAGTGACTTCGTCTAACAGAAAATTCAATAAAAAGCTAAAAGCCAATCTTATCTCGGCAAGAGGAAATTAAGAAACAGCGGCGGGCATCTGACACGGCGCTCTTAGTAGATCTGTCTCTAGTCATGGACATCCGACTATCGATAGTAATATCGACAAACGTAATGATGTCCACTTTTATACCTATCCTAGATGTAAAAAAAAACACTCAACGAAAAAAAATCCTTTGAATTTTTTCGAAGCAGCAAAGTTCTTACTTTATTGTACTGTACTAAAAAATGCAATATGCCAAGTCTACGTTAAGTTTTCTACAAACCATTGCAAAGCATTGCACTGCATTGCAAAGACATAACATGTTAATTAATATTTTTGACTGAATCAATGCCTTCAAACCTGGATGTACACAGCAAAAGGTAGCAGACAGTAATCTGAGAGTGATTTTAAAGTGGCAGTAATAATAATAAGTAAATAAACTTCTAGTTTGATGTCAAGCCGACTTAGTCATTACGGAACTCTTTATTTTTGAAAAGATTGTATAATTAACAATTTTACAGCGCATAGTATTATTCTCCGTCAATGACTCTAAAATAAATTCGTCTGGTAATTAATACTATATGTCTATCCCAAACCTATTTTCACGTCACTTAACCTAGCCTTTGAGGCTTGTCTTATGAAAATATCTCATTCAATTATACATTTATAATGCACAAGTTTCAGCAAAAAATGTATTCCGTTTTAAATTCCAAAACTATTTAAATTTTATCGACAGTTATGTTTTAAATTCCATACTATTTAAATTTTATCGACAATTGACATCACTCGGTATTTTTAAAGAGCGTTGAATACGACAGCAACACGACATCGGGTTTCATCGTAGAACCACTGAAATAATTCCGTGATGCGAACGCGAGGGAGACGCCGGAAACGCAGCCTTATCTCTCAGAATACCCGCTTGTTACATTTTTTAAACAACTCACTTCTTTATTTGATACACCCCCAGACCCCCTTCCGCAAGTCACCACATGAATAGAGACCTACTTAATGGGAGTTTCAGTTCCTAAGTCATCACGGTGTTAACAATACCCAAGATAAGTGAAGTCTCCGCAGTATGGATAATAAACGAAGAAATATAAGTATTGAGGAGGTTGTAACATTTTTCATAGGTCAGATTTTTATTTTGCTCTTTCTTCTCGTTTTTACTTAATGATGTTAGTTTATATCTATTTACAGGCCAGAGGTTCCTAAAATTTAAGATATTCGAACAACCACATATCGTTTATTTTACTTTTACATTTAAACTTCAGACCCATATCCTCGAAGAGGTAGGCATAAGTACATACTTATACATACTAGTTATATTTTTTTATTCTTTTTAATTTTGGTATGTTTAATTTTTTCCTAATTAATCTATGTTCGTATAATATTGCTTTGTCCAAAGGTTGTCTGATAGAGATCGCTTTGTTTTCGATGATACCGCTTTTTGTGTTACACACTATAAACGATTGCTGTTTATTATACTTATTTGTATTTAAGTACTGGAATTATAGTAAGTATATTAAAATGTAAACACTATTTTTTTCAATTTATCTTTAATTTGTACTTTTAGTATATAGAATAGTTAAACGTTACAAAAAATAGTGCGAGTAAGTCCGTACGCAAGTAAGAAGTCATACTTATTTAGGGTTACAATTCAAAAATAACAAATAACTATGTTGGTAGAATTTTTTTGCAAAACATATGAAAAACATCTAACTTCCGACTGTTGATTTTATCTGTTTAGCAACTAATTTAAGACTGTTGCTTTTTAATGTCTTTGTGCATCTTAAAAATTCACTCCTATATTTTTTTGCAATCGAGCCAAAAGAAGTATGACTTCAAAAATGCCAAATTCTTACAATTTTTCTATGGAACCATTATTTTTGAAAATTACATTGTAGGCCATTTTAAAGCTTTTAGAGCCTGCTGATAACAGTGAAAACTTAAAACTTTGAAAAAGTTTTTCGCTCCGTTGCAGCTGTGAAGTAAGTGATAGAAACCAGTGACACGTAGTTCACTTTACACCACATTCGTGAAGCAAACCCATAACCTTATAGAAAACTGTTCAATGTATCTAATACTTCAGACTTAACTACGTACGGTACATATACCTACCGCTTCAATATGAAGCCTCATTGAGAAATACCTTATCCCTTACTTCACCACTGTGGCTTAGATGTCCGGTGTTGGCGTTGACTACATGCTGTCTCGGGTTCAATTGCCAGGTGGGTCAATTCAAAATGTGTTATTTAAATTTTCTTACAACAAACATTAATAACTCCCCACAAAACCTAAATGTAACGTAGCTAGAATATTACAGATTACGTCAATTTTCAAACAAAAAGTCCATCAAAATCGGTACATCCATTTAAAAGTTACAAAAACACAAACACACACACGCAGCGTTATCACTCCTCATTTTCAATAAGGGTAACCCTTTCAATCATGGGTGACAAAATAACGTTGGCTTGGATTTCCCGTTTGCTACCTTTCACATTGTGGAACTAAGTACCATTATGGTTATCATTATCATGGGTGCCATGGTTCTTCTTAGATCTACCATATTTTTGGAGATACGGAAGTGAAGATACTATTTCAAATAAAGTAATTTGCACGATCGTATTAATTTTGTCAACTAATTGGCACCAATTGCTGGATCTGAATTACAAATGAATATGAAAAACCTGCCAATTACTGCTATAAATGCCCATGGAAACATCTCCTCTAAAAGTACTTTTTTCGTAAAAACTAAATTTCATAGCTGTAAGTAATATTTATACCATTCTAAGATAAGATCATCATAATTCACCAATAAAGAAGGTGGTATATTCGTCTTCTGGGTACAGTTTATCCGTTATCGTGGCCACAATGCATTGCCAACAGTAACAATATCATTACGAGGGCTATTCAACATTTTTATTATTGCGTTACCATTGTCTTATGGCGCGACGGTCCCAGATAACAAGGGAAACATACAGCTTTAAAGAACGTCTAGCTCACGTACGAGGGTTATATAATTAGTTATAAGTTTTTGTTTTCAGCACTTGTCGTGTGCTTGGGATATATTTGCACAAATTTCAAAGATGGAATTTTCAACCAAGAAAGGATTTTAAACTGCACGCTTAGTACGAACCATAGGGTAAAATTAGTATTAAGATTTTATTTTCAGCATTTGTCCTATGCTTGAGATAAACTTTCACATTTTTAAAGAGAGAAAACTTTCGATATGGAATGGATTTTAGGTAGCATCTATTCGTTTTTCGCAGACAAATACTCTAACCATTTAAACTAGTTAGGATTTTTAATTCTATCTTTCCGGTTACGTAACGACGTAACGTTATGTCCTATTGCTACAGAGTGTACGTGTAAAGTACGTGCTGAATAAAATTTCTTTCCTTCTTTAAAATTTGTTAAAATTGGTTTTTATTTTGAGTACCGAGGTGTGTCATAAAGTTGACGTGTCCGTGTCTTTCTGTATGTATGCATCATAACTCCTTAACGAATGGCCCGAGTTATTTACATTCTTAAGAGGTAACAAATAAAGGAAGCAAGCAAGAGTGTGTAAGTAACAGACAAATCTAGGAACTGTGTTTAAAGCAGTCAAATTTAAGCAATTGGCAATATTCAAAAATATTTTAAAAATACTATTTTGTTTAATCATAGAGCTGATATATGATGATGAATGATAGAGACGGAAGCAAGTGGCCGTAAGAACTCGTAAAATTAAAAATACCTTAATAAGTCTTAATAAGTACTATGGTTTTCGAATCACTTGTTGTCAAAGACCTTACAAATAAAAGCCTTTCAGAAAAATACAATTTAGATAACTTTTTATTACTTACAATGGATGTTTGCTAAACTAAGTGTCCGTGTGTCACTACAGTAGCTCGCTACCGAGATACGTTACAGATTTATACCAGTAATGTTTGTTGTTTCACCTTCCCCGTATAATGCTCTGCGAAGATTTATGAATAAGCCCCGTTTCTATTTAAGCAAATGATTACGTGTAATAAAGTACGACTTGACAAATTTCTAGGTCAGTGGTTGACTTAATTTTGTTTGTTGTACAAAGGAGTTAGAATAGATAGGATGAAATTAATCTTTAAATATCCGAATTTAGAAAGCTGATATTTAAACCTCAAGGAAAATAGGGCGTTATAAGTTTGATGTCTGTCTGGTATACATACACACATACATACATACATATCTTCAAGCCAAGACCCTTACGGGGTAGGCAGTTAGTATCGATAAGGAGGATCGTCTGCTTGTTCGCTATCTTATAACATAAAAAGAAACGTAAATTTTATGCTTTTTATATTGACTCAATATTGACTAGATACATTAGATAAATTTAATAAATACTCAGACATATGGAGACTTAGGCATCTATTTTCATTTCACAAAAGAATAATAAGTAACTAAACCCTGCTGCCATCCAAGTTAAAATACTAAGTAAAAGGTTATTTTTAAAAAACCTGATGGAATCAATGTACGAGGTACAATAAATTTTTAATTAATGCAAAACTTAAGGGTATCAATTGAACCGCCATTTTATTTTTCACTCATTACTTGTACGGAACCATAGTTATTAAAACTAATATCAATCATCATCATCATCTTTCCCCGTGTTAGTCCGGGCTCCTTAGCGTAATAGACTCTGCCTTCCTGCCAGGCAGTTCGTGAGAAGTGAGCATAGACTTGCCGTCACTAACACCGCGACATCTCACTAGATGGTACAGTTTTGCACCGACTCCCCTTATCTATTCCTGCCGTCAATGCTTGCTGTTGTCGTGTTCCGGTGGGGAGGATAAGGTAGCCGGTAAACTTACTTTTCATCGAGGCCTAACATCCCGGTCTTAGGTTGGCAACGCACCAGTACCGCCTTTGGTGTCTCTAGGCGGCGTGAATTTCTTCCCACCGGGAAATATGCCTGCTTGTTAACCTTATAATACCATAAAAAAGTTAATAAAAGGTACAAAAGAGGTTGGTGCTGCCAACCTTACTGGTATTATAGTGTTTGCTGCCAACAAAACCTTTTTCCTAATTAAAAAAAAACACAGGTTTGTCAGGATCGTGAGGTCTAGCATTCGATACACTCTGCCTACCCCGTAAAGGACTTGGAATGAAGATGTGTATGTACGTATGAAAAAAAATATCCAAATCAACCTTTGTTCTAGTTAATACAGCAGTTATACATAAACAAGTTAAATATACGAACTAACGGATTTATCTCTCGTATTCCCATTATGCAAATACCAGGACCCACGGGAGCTTCCTGCTTACAGGAGATACCATTAATCATTATCTAAATTAATTTCAAACGTTTAACAAAATCTCCTCTTAGTTTCTTAAAGTCACAATAAGATGGCGGTGCGCCGGCCATAATTCATCCGTACGTAAGATTACTGATCTTTAATCCCCCCTCCGGTTTTCTCTTAAAGTTAAGATTTACGAGCGAAGGAATTATTTTGCCCCCGCAAAGTCTGGAGTCAATGAAAAAAGTTGGCGTGCGATGTAGTACGGATAAAGGTAGGGGATGACATTTTTAATGCTTATTTTAAGATGCGTGATTTTTAATCTGACACATGAATTAAGGGTGCTTATTTTGTGGTTTCTAAATTGAAATATTTATTAAGCTACTGCATAGCTTCTATTCGCGGCCTTGAGTGTGGAGAACGAATCCAGAAATTCCATAACGAAAATAACCTAACACCGCCAATCCGACCGGCATAGCGGTGATACTTTTTGGTTTTGCCATCTATCAATGAATTGTAGAACTTTAAATGACTTTGTGATTACTCTTGTCTCATAGCTGCTTATGCAATAGCTTTACCGCGGCTGTCTTCAAGTACCACACCGAATGCCGAGTGTAGTAATGTAACATAACCGAGAGGTGATGTAAGAGATATCTAAGAATCCTTACAATGGTGGTAATTTTGTTGCGATCTAAACTAATTTTAAGTTATCGCTATCTTCTTTCAACGAAAGTAATATAAAGAGACAAAACACTTTTAGTGCTGTTAGATTAGTCTGTGTACGATATTTCTAGTGAAGTTTAATCTATCATTAGGAAAAAAATTGTTTAAAAACATGACAATTTGACATGTCTGGACCAACCTGGCATGTTTTAAACGTTTCATCTCTTTTGTTTTTGGAGCATTTGGAAAAAAAAGCAAGCATCTAATTTCTAAAATAAGTTTAGTTTGTGAGTAGCAAAATCATCATCAAGGTCTCCTCCAAATGATGAATTTGTTATAGAAATCTTTACGAATACCAAAGCTTTTTGGTGATATTTCCAGAAAAAAAAATTTCAATGAAGATACAACAATGAAAGCTCTGCGCCTTAAGGCGATCTCGCAAGAAGAGGAAACAGAGTGTCTGTTCTTTAATAAAAAAAGTGTATGAATAAAAGAAGTTACGAAAAAAGTTTTGTTAGTAGTTACGGAAGCATATGAAAAGTTTATAATCATATCAAGTGGAACTTCATAGCTAATTAAGCAGTTTTTGGCTAAACGACTTGTGATGAATATCAATTTTTTATGTATATATAATCACACAAACAACTTTTAAAAAACATCTCACGAAGATCGAGAGAAAAGCTGGAGTTTTTTTATAGTTATTGAATTTTATGTTGATATTGAGTGAATTTAGTCAATTTTGGTGGCATTTTGTAAAATTTCGTTCAGTGAAAGTGCGCAAATGAAATAATCATGAAGAAATTAGCGTATCGCGTATTTCCTCGTTGCCGCCAAATCTCATTACATGAGCTTGAGTAACAAGGCCACCGCTTTACCCAAGAGCCTGACATGACTTACTGACGAGTTATGACTGATGACTCATTACAATTTGTTAAAATTGATATAAAATTTGATGCAAACTTCTACTTGACTAGTAGCTAAATACTATCGTGTAGGCCAAAACTTAAAGAAAGAAAGAAAGACCGCCTCGTTGGTCGAGTGGTTAGCGTACCCGCCTAACTACATGGACCAACCGCGAGGCTTGGGTTCGATTCCCGACGGGGGCAGGCATTTGTGTGATGAACATTTAGATGTCTGCATTTCCGGGTCTGGGTGCTTATTAAATTTATTCTAGTATCTATTTAAGTATTTCTATGTATTAGTATCGTTGACTAACACCCATAACACAAGCATATAATTTGCTTACTTTGGGGTTAGATTCAGTTTGTGTGACTTGTTCTGGGATATTTATTTATTTAAATAACACTTTTATCATTATTATATTATGTCCATACATCTTCTAAAATTAAAACGAACAAGAAAATACTTATAAATAACAAAACTACCACTAGACTAATACAAAGAGATTTTGCAAGCAAAACCACATTAAAAGCACTATACATAAATATACAAGATTTCCTAAAGCGAATATTTCTTTCTTACACCTGAAGGTTTATTTTATGTTAGAGTTAACTGAAGGAATATTTATTGCCGTAACTTTATTTAATATCGGGCCTGCGTTGCTCAGGCAGACGGAAACTTTTAAGCCACCAATCATATTAAGTTTAGCCAGCCAAATCCATGGGAATATGATAGACTGAATGATAAAATAAACAAAAAGATTTAGCCGGTGTTGGTCCGGGCTTCTTTGTAGAATAGACCATCTGCCTTCCTGCCAGGCAGCTCGTAAAAGGCGAGCATAGGCTTACCGTCACTACATGACCTCTGACTGGGTGGTAGAGTGTCGCAGCGACTCATCCGGATTGGTACCACCGCCTTACCTATTCCTGCGGCCATAACGTCATTACGCGTTCCGGTTTGGAGGGTAAAATTGCCGGTAAAGTTGCTTTTGTTCGGGGTCTAACATCCCGGCCTCAGGTTGGCAACGCGCCCTTACCACCTTTGGTATCTCTAGGCGGCATGAATTTCTAACCATCAGGAAATTCGTCTGCTTGTTTGCCTTCCAATATCACAAAAAAGCAAACAAATAAATATATATTTTCAGGCCAAGTCTCTTACGAAGCAGTCAGTGAGTGGCAAATCTGACGATCCTGGCAAACCTGCCTACCTTCTTTTACGATCTTTACCCTTTTCGTGTAAACATGCCGGAGACTCTTGACACAACCCTCAGATAACATCCGAGTACTTTGATCGTGCAAGGCCAACCTAGGTCTCCTCGGATACCTTCATCCAACCACACTCTCTTTGTAATCTGCTTTGTCAACCTTTTACCTGTAATTTTTTTCAGATGACCGAATCTGCGAAATATGCTTTTTTTCATTTTAACAACAATACTTTCTTTCAATCTCACTCTTTCTCGGATCTCCTTGTACGAATATTTCTTTCTTTCCTTTTTTAGGTTATGGCCTTTACTTAGCCATTAGTCAAGTAGAAATTTGCTTGAAATTTTTTATCAATTTCAATTAATTATAGTTAGTCATCAGTCACAAGTCGTCAGGAAGTCATGTCAGGCTCTTGGGTAAAGCGGTGGCTCATTACACAAGCTCTGTAATGAGGTTTGGCGGCAACGAGGAAATACACGATTCGCTAATTTTTTAATGATTATTTCATTTGTGCTCTTTCACTGAACAAAATTGTACAAAATGCCACCAAAATTGACTAATTTCACTCAATATTAACACGAAATTCAATAATTATGAAAAAACTTCGACCATCTTTTCTCTCGATGGCGCCAAAACTCCACGAATATTTATATACGATAACGCTAATGGTAGTTATTCGCAAAGTCCCTCAAAATAACATGTTAGCTACAAACGCCATCTAAATAGAAGTTTCGCCTCGTTGGTTGAGGGAGCGTACATGCCTGATATGACTGATCAAGCGTAAAGTTCAAGTTCGATTATCGACAGCAGAAGGGAGTAATATGATGGCAAATCCAATACAAAAAAAATCGTTTTTTTTTTAGTTTTTATACTAATCTTTTAAGATGAACCAGTTTACGTAAGTATTGGTCCCGTGTTAACACGAAGATTAGACCATCTGCCTTCCTGCCAGGCAACTCGTAAAAAGCGAGCATAGGCTTACCGTTACCACAGTCTTAATACTAACAGTCGGCCTACTCATGTACTTGCACAGAGCAACGCTGAGGAGAACGCGGGGAAGCGAGCGGCAGGGTCGGCGAGCGCAAACTCCATACAGTTTGCGCTCTCTATCTAGAAGGGTTTGCACTCGTTATTTGTTAAAAAATATGTTATAGTGTATTTTATTATAATGTAATACTTGCTGTCTTGTAAATTTATAATGGTTTACAGGATGTGTTCCGTTTTTATTCGTAAATAAGCCATCCGGCTTGCTGACGTTTCGTCCACAAAATTTTCATCCACAATGGATGAAACGACACCTTTTTATTTTATTATTTTTCCACTGTCGATTCGTGCACCATTAAAATTTTTTTTATACAGTCAGATACAAAGCTTCAACAATATAAAGCGATCCATTTAGGAATATGTTTTAAACTTTTGTATATAAATTGATACATCAAAATCACCAATTACTCAAGATTTAATTAATTTTTTTTTACACGTGTGATGAAGTTTAGCACATAATAGTAATTAGTATAAAGGTAAAGTGGGTAAAACAAATATTATAATATAATTTTATGAATAGCATGGCGAAAATTATTGCACTCCTATGTGCGGTACGAAGCAGAAAAGCTTTATAATGGATTCATAAATATATCACATACTGCGAATTATACATTATGAATGATTTTATTTTGAATTGATTATATCTGTGATTAAAAATAGTAAGTAGGTAATGCCAAATCAATGTAGCCTTTGTCACATATATGTTATGTTTTTTTTGTTATTATATTGTTCATTATCATAAAACTTTTTTATCTGACTGTACTAAACAACTTCAATAATTTGATAGTGAACGAATCGTCGGTGAAAAAAATAATAAAATAAAAGGTGTCGTTTCGTCCACTGTGGATGAAAATTTTGTGGACGAAACTTCAGCAAGACCATCATCGGTTTTATTATTAACTTCACATTTTTTGTTTGCCATATTAAAATAAAACTTTTAGATGAAATGTTTAAAATGTTATTATTTGACAACCCTGACCCTTGACTGACTTGCCGTGAGTAGGTTTAAAAAATGTCGGCATGAATTCAAGAACAAAGGAGTTGGACTACTGGTAGGTAGAATTCTTAATACTGTGCCGTTACTAACACCATGACATCTGAATTCTTGCCGCCAAATCATCAGTGCTTGCCGTTGATAAGATAGCTAGCAAACTTACATTTGTTCGAGGCCTAACATCGCACCATTACCACCACTGGTGGTATAAAGGTGGCGTAAAATTTCTTATTATCAGAAAATCCATATCCTTATTTGCCTTCCAATATCATAACAAATTGAAAAAAAAAACACTTATGGACGAATTACGAAAAGTTAAACTTTTGGATTACGTTTCGTTGATTATAGAAAGCGGGTTAAAAAGGGTTTAAACTATGTCAAACTTTTCACTCCCAAAATTTCGTATACGCTTTTCAGAATCCAGTTGCTCTATGCAATGTTATCTCCATGAAAATACCCTTCGAACTTTCCAACAAAGGTGTAATTGAAAGATCGGAAATTCTCAAGCAAGCACATATTTCAAACGAGCATTTCTTGCCCGGATAATATAAAGATAGAGGACAGACTCGGATATAAAATATGGCGTCCTTTCATGAATCTTATTAAGATATCCTCCGAAAACGGAAAGGGATAGAACTATGATATATTTAGTGTGCACAAGTGAGATGACACATGATACTAGGTTTATGTATATTAAAATAATACTGTTACGCTTAAAGAGGTGTGATGGTTTGGGTGGAATTTATATTCGCTATGAATATGAATTTAAGAAGTGGATGTAGTTTCCTTAAGATGAATTTAATGTCAGAAAGCTCTACTGTTTATACAGTGGGTATTGGAGAATATTTTGTCTCTTTTCCTTGTTTAAATCTTTGTCATTTTACCCGATTTTAATAAAAGGAATAAGGTATATTTATTTTAGCACTTGCCCTGTACTTGGGTTAAATTTCTATAAATTTGAAAGAAAGAAAAAAATTCAGTCTTAGATAACGATTATACATAGAAATACTGAAATAGATACTAGAATAAATTTAATAAACACCCAGACTCGGAAATTCAGACATTTAAATGTTCGTCACACAAATGTCTGCCCCCGTCGGGAATCGAACCCGAGCCTCGCGGATGGTCGGTGTAC
>NJDD01000085.1:406286-423888 GCA_002245505.1 Calephelis nemesis | reverse complement strand
AAGTCGGGTACCGCACCGGTACAGACAGTATAGGTAACACCTTTAGTATCGGTATGACTTCAAGGCCATTACTACCCGTTCCCAAAAATACCGGTATTTCAAGCCCTGAGTCGTCATCTGAAAAAATGTATGAAGAACCCACTTCTTTTTACGCGATTTTCTAAAAGTTGTGGAACAAAAGATTGTCGTCTTAGAAAGGCTATGCTTTAGTTACCAGTAACCATGTAAATTATTTAATTAGCTGTTTGCCCGCGACTTCGTCATTGTCGAATAATTAATATTTTCATGCAAACTTTCATAGTCCTTTGGGGTTGAATTTTAAGAAAAAATGTTCATATTTGAATATATATATATAATATATAGATATCGTTTTTAGTTATTTAGAAACCAAAGTAATACCTGTACATAATTATATGTATTAGTTATCGATAACAAGGTTCAGCGGCAATGATAAAATGTATGGAGAACTACCTTATTTTTTTCGCGATTTTCGAAAAGTTATAGAACAAAAGTTGTTGCTTTTAACGTACTAACGCCGCCCTAGAAAGGTTATGCGTTAGTTACCAGTAACCCTGTATATATGTTAACAAGCTGTTTGCCCGCGACTTCGTCGTTGTAGAATAGTTAGGATTTTCATATTAACTTTCATCCCCTGTTAAAGTCCTTTGGGGTTGATTTTTCTAAAAAAAACCTTATATTTGAACTCGGATTTTTCGCTATTTTTATCAAAATCGGTAAAGCGGTTTAGCCGTGAAAGAGCAACATATAGACAGACTGATAGATTGAATAATAAAAATGTATCACTATTTCGCGTGGTCATCGATCCTGTCTGAACGGATGGACCAATTCTACTCTTTTTTTTGTATTTGTTTTTAACAAATGAAGGTTATTAATTAGAGAAAACCCGAAAAAAACTACTGGGAAAATGGGAATAAACATTTTTACAAGTACAAACTGCACTCAATGTCAAGCGGTGCGAAGTTCGCCGGATAGGCTAGTCACACAAAAATACAACTAATATCCCTCAGACAAGACAAATCATCATTTCCCTAACCTTACTCCGGCATTACGTACCAAGACGCTCTTATCATTCAATTTCTCTTTCGATATGAAGGGGGGTGATATGCAAAAATTACCCATCCCCGTTTATCCCCCCATAAATAACATTAGAGATAGCGTGCGTGAGAGTGTTTTTGTAATTACCGTATAAATAATAATTCATCGTGCCGTAGATTATGGTTAGGAGGTGATGCATGGCGTCTTTACTTTGAAAGTGTTTTCGTATACAGAATTAAATGCTTAAATCAAGTTTTGATACCATTTATACCACGTTAAATAGGAGTATAGTATTAAGTATATATATATATATATGTATATACTTCACGGCCATATTCCCGAAGAGGTAGGCAGAGGCACAACTAGGGCACCCACGACTAGCCGAAGATACTAAGTCCCACAATGTGATAGGTGGCAAGCCTATCGCCTGTCGCACATATCCAATCCCAAGCAACAATTTTTTATTAGAAAATTGGAAGAACCCAAGAAAAACCCAAGAAATTAGAAAATCGTAAGCCTATGTTTCACACATGTAATGCCAAAAATATGTCAAAACGTTTTTTGAAAATTGATAGAAGAAGGCGTTAATTTGCGGAAGTCCATACTTAAATCCAAATAAAATTATTGCACTTTTTCGCCAATAAAATGCATACGTGTCATGGTGTGACAAAACCCTGTCGAAAAGAGAGGAGTATAAGTTTGACGGGTCTGTGCTTATGGCACTATAGTGCCACACACAGCCACCTATAGGTTTAAAAAAAATGGACCGATTTCGATGAGAATTTCTTTGTTGTTGAAATGCTTCATAGGTGTATCTCATATACGATAGGATGGGGGTGTTGAAAATTTTTAATTTTAGAATTATTCATGTACACGCTTGAGATTCAAACAATATTAAACGGATAAGATTTTTAATAAAAATAAATGGACAGAATATTTCGTTTTAAAAAAAATATATTTTTATTATTTCGGCTTTTTTGCGATTCCGGATCGGAATAACAGCCACACACCGAACACAACAAAACAGCGCATACGTTGACATTTTTTTTCTATTATCCAATCAAGTGAAAGTAATTGGCACCGACATACCTGTTCATCTGGCAACCTAGTAGTTAGTCCAGGTGAAAATGTCATGGATAGTGAATAAAGTTTTCATATTATGAAATCATTTTTTTAAACATACTTTTTGTAACCTAGTTTAAGCATTTTTTTTATTTTTTTTTAAAATATGTTTTATTAAATTATCAACTCGATGTAAAATCGATATAGTTTCGAATAATAGACCATTAGATTTATTTGTATTGTTTTAAAATTAAGGTAATTTAACATTTTGACAGAATATAACATACTTATAACTTTTAAAAGTTGATAATAGTTAACTTATGTAATTTATATTTAAATATAATAACAACTATAAAAATAAATGTACTTTTTACCATTAAATCTATAAAAATACAAATGATTTTGAAACATAACAATAAAATAATAAAAACTATTATTTTACATTTGATGAACATAAATGTATTAAAAATATACATATATTACTTAGTTAAGTGATATATAATTTCCATTTTGTTACTCTTTATGTTTTTCTCTATTTTAATGACAATTTGGATATACTTCAATATGTTATTATTTATTTAAAATTCATGCACTATAGTGTACAAAAGTGGACTTAAAGTTACATGGCATTCTATCATTTCTAACTTTATTTGAAAGAATAATTAAATGGGGTACAAAGAAAAAAAACATTAACTAAACACACATATCTATTTAACAGAAAACATTTCTAACGTAGTATCTATTATTCTGTAAGAAAACTACATCCTGGTGTTACCATATGATGATGAAAATTGTGACGGTAATTAAGTATGGCTACTTTTAAACATCCAATTTAAACTTCCAGTGCTTACACACACGCTTTATCTTCTTAAACGATTTTCAAAGTTAAAGTAAATGCACAAACAATATAAATATTCATTAAAATTACCACGCGATCGCATAAGCGAGGAGAATAAGACGTTAACTCAAAGGTTGTGTGTAAGGGGCAAGCCACACGAACGTAATTTTATGATTTATACAAACTAATCCGACAGACATTGTCCTGTACCAACTATGAATCTAAATCAACTGACAACTGTACAATTTGATTTTTTATTAAGTTTCATAATCGCTCATGTTTCGTTAAACTTAAAATTTTGTTCTTTCATAAGAACCTTGTTTTGACAAATTATTAAAAAAATCAACAAATAATGAAGCTCAATAAAACTGCAAAAACTGAGTCTAACTATTTCATTGGGTACCACGTAGCAATTTGATAATTATTAAATGGTCCCATATAAATTTTATCAACATCAAATGATAAGTTTGTTAAGATAAATGAAAAATGTATGCGTTATTTAGTAAAACTCAAAAATCACTAGTCGGATCATGATAAAATTGAAACCTCTGAAATAGTTCCTAATTTTTTTTTATCCGACTTATCTTTCTAAAGAAGAAATATCAAAAATACAATGATATGTTAAAAATAAAATCTTCAATTATTTTTGGCTACAAATTGATGTTTCAAACCTAAAAAAACTATGGTAAAACATGACTGTCAAAAACACGATCAGTGTATTATTGACACTATGAAAACGTAAGAACGATACGAAACTTCAGTTTATTTCTCGTAATAAGTATATTTCACAAGTATATTTCTGAGTATCGTTTGAAAATATTATATCCTATCAAATACTAGTATAATACTTATAATAGTATAAGACTTAACCCGTTAGAAAAATGTTACTAAATATAGACAAATCGATACTGGATGGTGTAGAATTATTTTGGAACAAACCATTCAAGAAACCAAAACAAAATTTTATTATTGACAGACTCGCTTAAAGACGCCACCCAAATTTAAACTGTCATTAAGTCACAATTTACAATTTATAATATCGACTTAATGAATTATTAAAAACAGTTGACATCCCTGAGTGTAACCGTTAGATTTTATAAAAATATAAGTTTTATTGTAATATGTGATCATTTTTTTCCATGTCAAGAGACGAAAACATGAGACGTAAACATAAAGGGAATTAAGTATGATATTTGCAAAACAAGTAATTATTGGTGGTTTACGCTCGCCTGTGCAGACCCTAAAACGAAATTTCTATGCTTTATCCCCTTCGGCAATAACAAGAGCCAAGATACCGCGAAATATGAGTGCCATTATTTAGAGGTGCTTTGTCAACATCGTCTTGATAAATTTATATTGGTCGGTTTATACCTATTTAGGTTAATTCAAAGCGTACCCGTTTTGAAACGACGAAAAAACGGAGAAGGTTCTCAATTCGAATTAAATTTTACAACAAAGAAGGTTCATAATTCGAATTGCCTTTTTAAAAAACGGATGCAATTTTTAATTCGACGAATATATTTAAAGCCGAGGAAGTTCTTAATTCGATTTTTTTATTCAAAACGGAGAAGATTCGTAATTCGACGTTTATATCTAAAACAGAGGAGGTTATTATTTCGATTTTTATATTCAAAACGGAGGAGATTCTCAATTCGATGTTTATATTTGTTTTTAAGTTGTACTATGCATAACTTTCTTTAGGGTTTTTTAAGATAAAATCTCAAGAGTTTAGTTTAAAAAGTGTGTATACAATAAAATTCCACCAAGTACCGACGATAAAAAGAATAGATTCTTCAGGGTAGTTTAATTTAGGTATTTCTTTTTACAGCTTACAGTATACTTCCAAAGTGGTACTACATAAATTACTTATTTGTTGTCTTCTCGCCTCTGTAGTCTAGCGGTCCGGCGTGGGACTTGACTTCTTGAGGTCCCCAGTTTGATTCCCGGGTGGGGCAAAAGAAAAGAAAAAGTGTACTTTCAATTTTCTAACAATAATAACGTTGTTCGAGATTGGATATACGAACAGTTGGCAAAAAACTCGCCCATTACATTGTGGGACTTAACATCTAGGCTAGTCGTGGGTGCCCTAGTTGTACCTCTGCCTACCTCTTGCGAGATATATAAATGAAGATCTTACTATTTCTTATGATGAGAAACACTTTTTGAAAATTTATTTAAATGTTTGCTGTACAAAACTGTAATAACACTAACAAATTGGCACAATTGTCCAAAAATAAATGTGGATTTATTTAAGCTTTTTTCAGCAAACTCTCATACTCATCAGATGAATCGGTATTATACTTAAAAATCTATACTTTTAATGAAACTATAGAAGAGTGAATGGTTTAAATTGAAGGTGTTTAAAAACTAAACCTTATCAGGCGTCTAAAAATGGGCAGCAGAATACATTTTTAGATTTTTTTTTTATGTTATAGGAAGGCAAACAAGCAGACGGTATTCCTGATGGTAAGAAATTCACGCCGCCTAGATACACCAAAGATGGTAATGGTGCGCTGCCAACCTGAGGTCAGGATATTAGGCCTCGAGCCTCGAAACTCGAACTCGAAAGTTTACCGGCTACCTTACCCTCCGAACCGGAACAAGTCATGACAAAATGGCGGCAGGAATAGGTAAGGCGGTGGTACCAATCCGGCCGAGTCGCTGCGAAACTCTACCACCTAGTCAGATGTCACGGTGTTGGTGATGATAAACCTATGCTCTCTTTTACGAGCTGCCTGGCAAGAAAGGCAGATGGTCTATTCTGCAAAGGAGCCCGGAACAACACGGAGAAAAAATTTTGTCTGTCGGTCTGTATCCTGAACTTATGTCACGCTAAATCTACGGCCCCATGTTAACAAAGTTTGACAGATTTGTTAGGTGGTAGAGTTTCGCAGCGGCTCGCCCGGATTTGTACCACCGTCTCATCTATTCCTGTCGCCATAACGAAGAACCAATATTATTAATAAGAATGTTTGTCTGTCTATTGCAACTGATGTCAATTTAATAATTTAAATTTGGATATTATTAACTGCAGATAGTTATGAACGAAGACGGGTGTAGTAGCTAGCTTAAAATTTAAAACATTACAAAACTTAACATTATTCTTGTAATGAGTGAGATTTTTCATAAATTTATACTTCAATTTGCCTTTCAGAAGTCGACAAGAGAGTAGAGTTGGTCGTCGCCTAAAGACACCATCTACCACCACCAGACTAATGGCTACATACCTTGTCAAAAATATTTAATCTGTGCTATAGGTCTACCGGCTACCCTACCTTCAAGCAATACAACAATGAGGTGCACTAAAACTATGGCGAAGAATAGGTAAGGCAGTGTTATCAGTCACAGGCGTTGCTCGACCACCAAGTTATGTCTGTCTACAATGACGGTATTGTCTAGGAAGGTTCATTATAAGTCCATCACGAACTGGTGATGGGATTGTCACATCCCGATATAGATAATGAATTACCATTGAAATTGACGATCTAAATTATTTCTAATCCAACTCCAATTTAGTTAAGTCGTGGCTTTAGTCACAAAGTCAGTAAATTCTTAACGAATCGAAGACATTATTGGCGACACCTGTGCCGATTTTAATCGCAGAATAACTCAGATATATCACTTAAACCTTAGAACCCTTTCATTTTAACAGCACCTACACTTGAACACAGTCTCAAACTGTGGCCTTAATGTGAAACGGTCCTAAGACAATACCGTAGATTGGAGTATTAGGAAGCGTTTACACGAGCGGCACGTAGTGTAATAAATAATAAAGTAATCAGTGCGATTCCTTACATCCCGTCTCTTATTAGGCGAGAACCAACATTCACCATTCGTTAATACCTCAGCTTACTAGCACATGTGGTACGGAAAGATTTCGGGAGAATTTATTGTTCATCGGCTTATGAATCGTAAATAAGGACTAATTAGAGTCGTCGGAGAGTAATGCAATAAGGTACTGTCTATACTTTATAGATCTATGGAAAATTATCTAGTGCACATGTACTTAGTATGTTATTTTATTTTCTTATATACTATTTGAATTGGTGCCCTTTGTTGTTTGTAATACCTGGCTGGTATTAAAAAAGAGAAATATTCTATTTCATATTAAAAAATGTAATGTTTAAAAAGTAGAACAAAAGTTTATGCTATTGGACGGTATGCTTAAGATTCTGCTACAGTCTGTTTCTATTCTTAACAGTCTGCCATTTTCTGCTTCAGAGCATGCTGGTCTAAATTCTAATCCGATAAGTCGACGAAACTCTGTCTGTTGCTTGCTGACTGGTGCCTGCTGCTCGGTGGTGGGAGGACCCTAGACCGGCGGTAGCTGCCCGCCGGTGTTCTTCTCTGGCCGCCTTCCTAGCTGCCTACTTCTGATGCTTCTGGCTGCTGATGGAAGGCGCAAAAGGGTCCCGCTAGCCCAACCGCCGAGAGCCTGCAAGACCACCATATCCTACGCCCCCTTTTTAGTCCTTCAGAAACTCTAGTACACAGACTTTTTGTAGACCTTTATTTTATAATACAGTGTAATTTTTTTATATTTAATTTCTTTAATTTTTTTATACCAACAGGGTTCCCTATGTATGTTGGTTTTGTTTATTTTTTTGTTAACATGTTGGTGGATGGTAGCTAAGCCATCCCCACTACGTTACATGTATTATCATAACTTTATAGTGGTAGTTTTGAGCTTCGAATGGTTTTCACATTGTATCTATATCCTAAAATTATTAATTATAAGGCTCTGTGGACGTTCAAGAAATATATTTTTTTTATGACATTGGAAGGCAAACAAGCAGACGGATTTCCTGATGGTAAGAAATTCCCGCCGCCTAGAGACACCAAAGGTGGTAATGGTGCGTTGCCAACCAGAGGCCGAGATGTTAGGCCTCGAGCAAAAGTAAGTTTACCGGTTTTTTCGAACCGGAACACGTCGTGACGTTATGGCGTTAGGAAAAGGTAAGGCGGTGGTACCGATCCGGGCGAGTCGCTGCGAAACTCTACCACCTAGTCAGATGTCACGGTGTTAGTAAAGGGAAGCCTATGCTCGCCTTTTACGAGCTGCCTGGCACAGGAAGGCAGATGGTCTATTCTACAAAGGAGCCCGGACCAACACGGGGTATAGTCATTGTTTTTACCTGAATCATTCATTATCATATAGTCAATTCATCGTTTGATTAATCTTAATCAAACGATGAATTGACTATAGGCCAAAATAAAAATGTTTCTTAAAAAAATATTATGTATTGCAATTTATTTAAATTGTTTTTGTCAAAAATGGACACGAAGACCCAAATATATAGACTAAAAAAGTGGGAGAATATACTTTCGATTAAAGAAAAAACATATTGCGCGAGAAATCCTGTGGGTTAAGGCTATGTTGGTAAAAGTACTTTTAATGTATTAGCAAAATATTGGCTCAACTTTGCATATACTTTCAAGATAATGCGAACAAATTATAAAGTTCCAAGTTTGAGGAAATAAATCTCCCTGTGGTTATCGTTGCGAGAGGTTACGTAGGCGTAGGAGCTCACTTATTTTGTCAGCATTCAATTAAAATTATACCTAACTGGCAATACATCGCCAATATTGGCGAACGTAAAAAGTTAATTATACTTACGTACAAACTCTAAAAAAAACCTAAAGGTGCTGACAGACTAGAGCTTCACTTGATATGATCATTTGTGAATGTTTCATCACAGAAAAGTAACGAAAACATTTTAGCGAGCATTCAATCGAGCGTTCTGGCGAGCATTCTAGCGAGCATTGCTTCGAACTTTTTGCCGAGCTTTTTGATCATCGTTCCGCGCCCCAAAGCTTTACCCCCCACCCCTGTTGTTCTGTTTCTTTTCTTTCACGTAATGAGAATTACCAGTTAATATAAATGCAGCACACGCGACCGTCAAGTCTGACATCATCGTGGAGCATATTTTGGACAAGAGCGTTCACTAGAATGCTCATAAAAATGTTCATAGCAATGTTTGGCTCTATGATTGCCTCGGCTCGTTGTTTAGTTCGACAAACATAAAATCGGTGAATGCTCTATGTTCTGTTACAAGTGAATGCTAAAGGCTGTTAGTAGTATCTGTATTAATAATTTCGTCAAGGGGTACGGTAGACTCGATTGAAACCTTATCTGAATAATAAAACATAAAAAAATAATGATTTTGAGTCGACAACATATATCCGCAAAATTCAGATCGTCGAGTATTTTGTTAAATTCTATGTTAAATTCTAACCTGTTGACACTTGACAGACTAATCACAGTCGCCATCTTGGGTAGTTAATAAACGTTCCGTTTTGTGATGTGTAATAGAGAATATTTCTTAATAATGTCTGCTAAATTTTCGGATAAGTACTCATTGTACTTTGGTTTGTTAATTTATGTTACTTTACTTTAAATGCTTTAAATGTTGATTGAAAAAAAAAAACTTTGGCAGTTTTTATTTACTATATTAAACACAATGAATGAAGCTGTACGAAGCTATGTCTTGCTGATACCTTTAATATTCCTTGAAAACCGGTGACTAGAGAAATATCTACCTACATTTTGCATCTAAATGTATATTATGTCACATTTTAACCGAGCTTAGTCGGGTTCTTATCTAGTAATTAAATATTCTATACATGTTTCTCTGTTAAAGTATATACATTACTATAGTGTTAGTCCTATCATTAGTCTGTTTTATTTTTATTATATCACCTCTGTGGTCTAGCGGTTCAGTTGTTGAACTTGACTGCATGAGATCCCGGGTTCGAATCCCGGATTGGGCAACAAAAAGAAAATTGGGTTTTTCCAATTATCTGATAAAAAAATTTTGCTCGGGATAGGATATGTGCCCGGTTGACGATAGGCTTGCCACCTTTCACATTGTGGTACTTAGTATCTTCGGCTAGTCGTGGGTGCCCTGGTTGTGCCTCTGCCCCCTCTTCGGGGATATGGGCGTGAAGATACTTTATTTTATATATTATGTGTACTCGTACATTGTTATAAAATCTATGTTGTATTAATATAGTTTCACACTATATACAGGTATTGTAAGGACGTTGTCCTATTATTGTCGTTATTATTATAAATACCTATTTTATTCTATTTTAGTTTCTTTTTGAAATTTAGAATCTTAACTGTAATTTTTGTGTTATTGTAAAATGTGTTTTTTTCTGTTGTCAATTTTTTGTGCACTACCCCATGTGTGTTTATGTAACCATTACCATAATTATATTTTTGTAAACTGGCAGAAAATGCTTTTTTGACATTAAGTTCGCCTTTGTACATTTATTTTAGTGCAATAAAGGATTAAATAAATAAACATAAATGAAGTCTATCAGCACCTTAAGATTCTGACATAAAAGACTGAACACATTATGTCTAAGTTTTTTTAAATCCAAATTCAATAACCTATCTAAGGTAAGTGATAGGAATATGTTGGTTACAGATCAGTAACTAGGCAATTAATGTTCTTATATAAAAACACCAACAGTGTGCTCTCCTGCTGAGGACTTCTTTTTTAACCGAATCAAAAAAAGAAAGAGGGTCTCAATTCGACTGTCTGTTTATTTGTGTTTGTTACGCGATTATTCTGCCAATAGCCAAACCAGTTTTGATGGTTCTTTTTTAGAAAGATAGGTCATGATTCCGAAGTGGTTGAATATTATTCCACAGAAATAAAAATTCCATATTATATTAGAACATAATATACAACTAAAAAAATAAAAATATTATTTATCAACCGATTCATTTATTTTTAAATTGAAGTCGGTTTTTTGAAGTTTAACTGTGTTTAAATTACTTAATTATTAAAGTAAGAAGTAGGAATTAATTGACAATAGAAATGTAACAAAAAGTTTTATTATAATATAAATTTATAACATTTTTCTGTAGTAAATTTTTTTTTCTCTTATTTTCTCTTATTTGTCAAAAGCGTTACCATTTGGCATTAGTCAAATTTTAATTTATATCAAGTTACATAATTTAACAAAATCAAGTTTATTTTTTTAAAATTAGTCATTAGTCATCTAAGAACGCCATGTTAGGGCCCTGAATAACGAGGCCTCCTTAAACAAGCTAATTTAGTGAAATATGGCCGTAACGAAGAATTAAACGACACAATAATTTCTTCACGATTACATAACTTTAACTGAACAAAATTGTACAAAATGCCAACAAAATTGACTAATTTTATACGAAATTCAATATTTACGACAAAAACTACGATCATATTTTCGCTAGATGGCGCTAAAACTCTTTCTACTATCTCCAATATACAGACAGATCTTCTATAACTATTTGTGTATAGATGTTTAGGCAAAGAATGGAAAATTATGGCCCATAAATTAATTGGCGAGCAAGTTTGGAGTAAGACGCGTACGAGATCCAACCAAGTTCGGGATATTAATTTGGGTCTTATAACTCTTATAAGACATACAGAAATAACTGCTAAAATATGCTGTTACGTTATAATAAGACAGATTTAATTTATATTTTATGTTTTACTTTTGAGGGGTTAGCGTTTTATAGAATCTATACTTGTCTATCGTCGACACTTGGTGGAATTCCATTGTATACATTTTGTTAGGTAAAAGCTTATACTTTTCCACTACCACTTTTATTAAATTTATTATGTTGAAAAGTGTCAGACCATGTTCACAACTTTTGTCATCACTGTTATTTTAGCAACAATTTCATATCAAATCACCAATAAATATATTCAAATAGGGACGAAAACATTTTACCCCTTATTTATGGAATTTCCACCCAAACAATTATCTTTTAACTAAACCAACTGTAATAGTTAATATTTTACTATAAATATTACCGTAATATTAATTTTATAGCATCCTTAGTGAATTAGATACGTCCAATAGATCCTGATTGATACAATAATAATGACACCTAAGGAAAGTTTTCCACCAAAACGACAATTTTCTCAATTTGGCAACACTGTAATTATGCTATAAATATAAGAGATTATATGGCTCATAATTTTGTAGTATATTAGAACAGTTTTGTTTAATGTGTTTCAATAAACCCTTATAATTCAAATTGTAAAGTATGTTTCCATTTTAGTTTTGTAATAAATAATTGAAGTAAGGAACAATTTAAGCATAGCAAAAACTGCAAACACAAATTTCAATTTAATTACCACGTTTTCCAAATGAATAAAGATATACGCATTATTAAATATAGCTTATAAAAACTACATATTCAATTAGATTTAAAAACACTATCGTAACTTGAGAGTAGCTAAAAAAATTATAATAAAAATCCAATCATAATTAGTAAAGTAATCAAGTTACATACAAAAACAAATGTAGTAGATTGAGAAGCTTCATCTTTTTAAAATTAGTGACAAGTACATATATACATATCTTCACGCCAAGTCCCTTACCAGGTAGGAAGAGAGTATCGAGTGCCAAATTTCATGATCCTGACTATATTGTAGTAGTGACAAGTAGGATAAATAATTAAGCATTTGTGTAATAATTTATTGTGTTATGTTTATTTTACTTCGACTGACATGAAAAACGTAGTTATAGAGATTAATTGCTCATTATATGCGTCTAATTCATGATATGCGAAAAAAAAGGTATCCTCATGCTCATATCCCCGAAGAGGTAGGTACAGTCACAACCGAGGCACCCACGACTAACTAAAGACACAAAGTCCCACCATTTATTTATTTATTTATTTAATTTTATGCACAACTAAGTACAAAGGTTACACTTAACGCTATATAGCATTCTATACTAGTTAACCTCTAACAGTTTAGAAACTTAAATTTACAGGTGGTGCACATATTTTGTTAAATACACTTAAAAACTTACAGATTAACAATAAATATAAACATTACATGTATTTATATAATATGAATATGGTAATATATATAGTAATAAATATAAACATATATACATTTATATATAATATATAAAAACAAACACACACATATGTATGAATATGTATACAGTACATACAAAAAAAAAAATATGATAATACCGATACAACACTAACTAGCATAAACTACATATTAAATAATCTTACATATATAAAAACATACATATTACACAAGCAAGACATAAAAGAAACTAAATTTCACTTAAAAGATGCGTTTTTAACTGTTTTTTGAAAGATAGTTTGGATGAGGCTTTCCTAATATTGACCGGGAGGGCATTCCAAATACGAACTGACTGGTGCGGAAAAGATTGAGCCAGATATTCGGTATTACACAGCGGTACATGCAGAGTGAGGTTTTTAATTGAGCGAAGATTTCGGTTGTGCATATTACTCTGCCAGTTAAACATGGACTTTAAATATGAGGGAAGAGACGGATCGTATAGGACTGAAAAAAGTGTGCATAGCATTCTCAATTCTCTACGCTGTCGAATAGGCAACCATTTAAGTGTTGATCGAAAATGGGAAAAATCATTTAAGTGTTGATCGAATTGGTGATAGGCTTGCCACCATGTGGTGGCAAGCCTATCACCAACCTGCACATATCCAATTTCGAAGAACATTTCATTAGAAAATTGGAAAACCAAATTACCTTTTTGACGTCCGACCCGGGAAAAGAAAAAATAATTTATAATAATCATTTCCGCGTTATAATGCTTCTTGTTTAAATATCGAAAGATTTAGAATGTACTGATGTCATACCTTGTTTAAAACTCAATCAACAAGTAATGTTAAAACACTTAAAATATTTATACACTTAGTATTACACTATGTTCTTTTAAAACAGAAACCTTTCCCTACAAACTTAATTTGGTAGCGCATAACTTCTGGATACTAAAAGCTTCTACCAGATAATCCCCAACAAAAAGTTTTCTAAAGTTAGAATTGGCATCCACGTGGCTCAGTGGGCGGGTACCGACGGCTCATCCCCCACCTGTTGGTTATCCGGCTGATCCGCCCCCGAGCGGATATGCCCGGATATAGCTATGTACTCGGATATAAGGATACGCTTATATCCGACACGCCTAGCGTCTTATATTCTTTTGCGATATTACATTGTAAAATTATAGTTAGATACAATGTAGCTTTGTTAAGTACTATAATTACGATTTGATTTTGAATTGTTTCTTTTTATTTAGATTATTTTACAAGTCACATTAGAATAACTTAATACAATTATGACCGCCTCTTTGGTCGAGTGGTTAGCGTACACGCCTAACACATCGACCAACCGCGAGGCTCGGGTTCGATTCCCGACGGGGGCAGGCATTTGTGTGATAAACATTTAGATATCTGCATTTCCAGGTCTGGGTGTTTATTAAATTTATTCTAGAATCTATTTAAGTATTTCTATCGTTGACTAACACCCATAATACAATCATATAATTTGCTTCCTTTGGGGTTAGATTCAATTTTTGTACCTCGTCCAGGGATATTTATTTATTATTGTTTATTTTGACAAAATACAAATATCTTAAAAAATCGTAAGATACTTATCGCTGGCTTAATTTTCAAACTCCGTATCTTCATTTGGTAAAATTTTACAGGAGGAAGAAAAAACTGTTTTATTAAATAACTAACAATAAAAAATAGACAAACAACTTATTTTACATTAAAATATTATAAATGCTTGTGTTTGTTGTAAATATGATATATTCACACTAGATAGATAAATATATTTTTTTTACTAGATTACATTAAAATCAACATTTCGAAACATTTGGAGTTACAAGGTTTGAAAATGAAGCCCACGTTATGCTAAAAGTTACCTGTGTATATGTATATTAAACTAGCTTTTAATCGCGGCTTCTCTCGCGTTCAAGTCATTAAAAAACTAATTTATATTACTTTTGATACCTTCAAAAACATGTATACAAAGTTTATATAATTATACATTTGGTTTGATAATATTAATTAAGCAGTTTACGTATAAAAGTGTAACAAACAAACATAACAATTAATTGAACAATTCTTTCAAAGCTGTTTGTCATATTATGTCATATACAACTTTACTTTAAACTGTACGATGACTTTACTATTTTTATGTTTTCTAACAAATTTTAAACATTGGTGTCAATCATAACTATTTTGTTGTATACGATTTTGATTTTAAATTATCCCTTTTTTTCGTGTGGAAAATCTCCCCGGATAGATAAATCTACCTACCGCTCTCGGGGGATAACAGGTGGACTCGAACCGACTAAAAACCACACTATGACCTTCCTGCCGTCCGGCTAGGAGCGAGATGGGGTCGCGTTGGCATTCATCATCTCAACCGCGAGTATCCCCTTAGAAACATTAGGAAATTTAAAAAACAAAAATGAAAAAAGAAAATTATTTGTTTGCGAAATATGTATGTTAAAAAGTTGTTACCAAGATGTTTCACTGTACTAACATATTCTATCATTACGTGGTGTGCAAATATTAATTGACTTTATAAAAATTAAATATTTATAAATTTATTACATTTAAATCACAAAACTTGTGTATATTTTCAATAAATATTCTATTTACATTTACATGTTTAATAAGCTCAACAATTTATTATAAATAATTAGTGATAGTTTACATAAAACTCACTAAAGTATTATAATAATCCGTGATATTTTTTATAATAATAAATAATCGTTTTTTACGATTTCACATTGACTGGTCACCGATTTGTAAAATAAATAGCTGGCAATTATATAAACATAATATCTCACAATCAATGAAATGAAATGAGTTTTAATGTACATGTCTATACTACGTATGTATACGTGTCTTCACGGCCGTGTCCCCGAAGAGGTAGGCAGAGGCACAACCAGGGCACCCACAACTAGCCGATGACACTAAGTCTTATAATGTGATAGGTAGTAAGCCTATCGCCAAGGGAATATATTTCATACCTGGCAACGTTATTTTTAAAGGAAAATTTAAATTATACATTTTCTAGTGTTTTTGTTGCCCGACCTGGGGAACCAACCCCGGACCTCAAGAAGTCAAATCCGGACCGCTAGACTAAACAGGCTATACTACGGGCTATATTAAATACAAAAATCATAATAGGGGTTCCACATGGATTCCATGCCATTCCACATTGGTTTCCATCCGTGTGGAACGTAGATTTAATCCAAATTTTGATATGTTCCAGATAAAGTTTTCACCAAGGTACATTAACAACCGTCTAGATGTAGCTTAAAGAGGAAATACAAAAATTGAAAGTTTTCAAATAAGTGAACAGCGAACTAAGTAAGTGAAGCATTGTCTTTTAATTTTTGGCTGGCTTTTTATGGGCTCCGAAACGGACTATCATTTTGTAAAAATATTTTACTATTAGAATCCTGCATTATCCATGATAAACAAAGGCTTTATTAATTATTGTAAAAATATATTCACGGTTGTTTCTTGAAAGAGGCAGACAATGGAATTTTGGTTGGGCTCCCACCCGCAACTAGCTGATGACACTGGTTTCCAAAATGGATAGGTGGCAAACCCTTAGCAAACCGGGCGCTTATGCAATCTCGAGCAACGTTATTATATGAATTGAAAAAACACATTTTTCATTATGTTGGAGCTGGGAATCAAACCTAGGACCTCAGAAAGTCAAGTGCAGTATTAGACTCTAAGTTACTAAAATAAAATGAACGTATGTGACGGGCTCCTAGTGTAAGTCAAAGTCGAAGTGAAAGTCAAATCTTACTTTATTTCGTAGGTAGAAAGCTACACTTAAAATATTATGTCAAAAACACTTTTCTTAATAATATAACAATGTACTATTAAAATTGAAATTAATAAACAAGAAAACGTTGAGAGGTGTCAAGTGATGGAACGAAGTTCTCGCCCCCTTCCCCCCTCCAAACTGTCTCTCAATCTCTATCAATCTCTCTCTCTAGAGAGACATGCGTACGCCGCACGGCTTACAACAGCTTACTATACCAAAAAGTGTCGTTACAACTTTTCGTGAGAATTTTTCCCGTCTAGCCCCCCTTTCACAACGTACAATAAGGAACTTAGTTCCAATTAAACTAAAACTAAACAATTACACATTTCTTACATACATCATACTAGTAGGTAACGTCTTAAATCTATCTATACCTATAGCTCCATCACTAACAAAACATTTTCTTATCCTTCTATAAATAAAGATATGTCTAACAACCCTTTCTAATGGATACACGACCTGAGAATCGCACAAAGGGCTTAAATGGACGTCTGTGCGTCTTACCTTTAAGGCGAAGTTCAACCGACGACAACTAAACTCTAATTGGCACTGAATCGAATTACAAACGGGGAATCGAACCCTCGATCTTGCACTTAACAGTATCAGATCCTTTTAACGGTTTAGTGAAGATCCCTTACCGAGACTGTTCTTGGCAATTAAGAGATATAAGAGCTATTGAATAAGTATATGTGAATTGAGTATATACTTAATTTTATTACTAAGAAGCAGCTCGTCCTACCTTTGCACGTTTGGACAAAGTTCTCTGTTATTTTCATATAAGGTTAGGTATATGATATTTATAGTTTATTGTCTAATGGTTCAGTTGTTGGACTTGACTGCATGAGATCCCGGGTTCAAATCCCGGGTCGGGCAACAAAAAGAAAATTAAAAAACTAATAAAAACAAAATGTTGCTCGGGATGTGCCCGGTTGGCGATAGGCCTGCCACCTATCACATTGTGGTTGTGCCTCTGCCTACCTCTTCCAGGATCTTGAAG
>NJDD01000085.1:388414-403024 GCA_002245505.1 Calephelis nemesis | reverse complement strand
TAGTTTAAGTTGAAATCTTACAGTTCCCTATATTACAGTGCTATACAAGTCATATAACCGTGAATAAACAAATAATAATAGCCTTATGTACGTTAATCCTCCGTCATTTCTAAACCAATTAAAGTTTTCTTTATTAGAAAGAGCAAACTTTCGAAGTGACCCCATTGCAACCAATCAAATCCCAGAAAAATTGAAGAAAAAACTCATTTTTTGCATTCTTAAATGTCTTATTGAAATCGAAGTCAGATTTTCGTAGTGTTTCTGTCCTGGAATGGATGTTTAAACGGTGCCACCGGCCCGACTCTTTGGTCATCATGCACCAACTGTCTTTAGAAGCATTACCGGGAAATGCACTAATGCCTTCCGATACCATGGAAAACTGTTAAGGGGATGGTTAGGGGCTTTCTAAGACGCTGATATAATTAGTTCATTGTACCTCTAACGTCCAAACTAATATGACAAAGTTATTCTGTTAGAATATTGCCTGCATCAAGATGCTTTCATCAATAGCATATGTTTATTACATGTTGAGAGATGGTTTTCAATATTACTCAATTAGAGTCAATTATAACTTCTTCGTAACGTTATGGAACAAAAAAGAATTAAGTACATGTAAAACAAAGTAACTTCACGCCCATATCCCCGAAAGGGTAAGCAGAGACACAACCACCTAACCGAAGGCATTAAGTACCACAATATGATAGGTGGTAAGCCTATTGCCAACCGGGCACATGTCCAATAGCGAGCAACATATTTTTTATTTCTTTTTCTTGTCCGACCCGCGTATTGAACCCGGAACCTTAAGAAGTTAAGTCCAATATTATCCAAAACCACTAGACTGCAGAGGCGACTAATAATAAGTACATATAAATAATTAAAAACGAGATGTTTATCCACAATTCCGGGACCACTGAGTACTGTAGACCTTCTACCTCTCTGCCAAGCAGCTCGTAAGAGCCAAGGTTATGTCTTACTATGTGCTTTTTTGATTATTTTTATCATACAAAAAAACCTTCGTCAGCGTTGAATGGATTTCCACAAAAACTTTTATCACCCATCATAGTACTTGATATTTTAAAAAAGTATCCTATGTTTGAAGTCGGGTCTTTAACTATAAGTATATCAAATTTAATCAAAATACACGTTTGAGCGGTTTATACCTTTGACTATTGTGATGTTACCCAAATACAAGGTAAAAAAATAATATTTCATTTTTAAATTGCACAAAACTATTCTGTTTTTGAAACGAATTCAATTTTTTTAAAGTTACATTTCCACAAACCATTTAAGATACAAAGCTGTTCTATTTATGGATCGAATTTTCATTTTCTGAAAGTTACATTTCCTTGAACCATTTAAGACACAAAACTATTCTATTTTTGAATAAATATTTTCATTTACAAAAGTTACATTTCCTCGAACCTTTTAAGAGGCAGCTCGTTTAAGCAACAGCTTTGTGAATAAATATGGATCTTTTAAGGCACCTCCACTCCTAATTGCCTGAAGATGGACCAGCGCCAATTACGGCAGACATTTAACTCGGGGCTAGGACCCGATAAATGGAGTTGATACATTATCATCGCCTTTCTAAAGATATTTATTAAGTAATTGCGATTTCTTGGCACTAATGTTTGCTAATGGGATTGTTTATTATCCAAGTCGTTGGTCTAAAGTTAGGGCACACCACAAATAAAAGGTAAATTAAACGTCACATATTTTCCCCGTGTTGGTCCGGGCTCTTGCAGAATAGACCATCTGCCTTCCTGCCAGGCAGCTCGTAACGCAGGCTTAACGTCACTAACACCGTGACATCTGACTAGGAGGTAAAGTTTCGCAGCGATTCACCAGGATTGGTACCACCGCCTCACCTATTCCTACCGCCAAAGCTATTGGGGCGAAACCCATACATAATGTCCCTACATACGAAACCCTCAAGTAAGTTGTATCCCCAAGATCACGCTCCAAAGATTCAAGCGATGTTAAAAAGTTATTATAGGAGTTAGGATGGCAAGAGTAGGGTTATCCATAATCTCTGACACAAAATAGGCGGTAAACTTACTGAGACCCGCCCGAGAAGACGAAGTTAAAAAGCTAGATAGTGACAGGCTAATTTTTATCTTCGTATCTAGTGTTAGCTGCGGTTAATTGTCCATATAATATTTTGACGATTGTCCGATTAATTCGAAGTTTACATTATTTGACTTAAAACTAAGTTCTACGTGATTCGGAACTGCGACATGAGACATCTAATGTACCACAAAAACTGACACAAGGTAGGAAAGCTGGTTCTGTAAGATAGGAATTGTATATAAATATATTTTATGATATTGGAAGGCAAACAAGCAGACGGATTTCCTGATAATAAGAAATTTACGCTGCCAGGGGGGACCGTATGTGGTAATGGTGCATTGCCAACCTGAGGCTCGGATGTTAGGCTTCGAGCAAAAGTAAGTTTACCGGATATCTAAACCCTCCAAACCGGAACACGTCATGACGTTATAGGGCAGGAATAGGTAAGGCGGTGGTACCAATCCGGGTGAGTCGCTGCGAAACTCTACCACCTAGTCTGATGTCACGGTGTTAGTGACGGTAAGCCTATGCTCGCCTTTTACGAGCTGCCTGGCACAGAAAGGCAGATAGTCTATTCTGCAAAGGAGCCTGGACCAACACGGAGCTAATGATTAGCTCGCATAAAACATTAAGACTTAAAAGCTATACCCGACCGTTTAATCGATCAATCGGCGCAGTCTCATAACAGAACAAAGATTTGACCTACATTGATAAACATAACATCTTAAAGGAGCAACGAAGATGTAAAAGTAACGCTATAAAGTTTGTAAGCTATGTTAGAGTGCGATCAGAGACCATTAGCCTTATGATAGTGCGGTTTTGATGGCGTTTAATACACACTGACGTTGAATTTTGGCGATAACGTGATAGAAATTACGTAACATTGACCTTAGAGTAATAATCGAGGAACAAAGACTTTAAAGTATCGCAATATAGGTAAGATAGCCCTATAATAGTGCGGTTTTGATGGCGTTTGATACACACTGACGTTGAATTTTGGCGATAACGTGATAGAAGCTACGTAATATTGACCTTAGAGTAATAATCGAGGAACAAAGACTTTAAAGTATTGCAATATAGGTAAGATATTTTAGAGTGCGATCAGAGACCATTAGCCTTATGATAGTGCGGTTTTGATGTCGTTTGACATACACCGAAGTTGAATTTCGGTGATAACATGATAGAAGTTATGTAATATTAAACTTGGGAGTAATAATCAAAGAACAAAAATTACGTTAAAGTATTGCAATGTTGTTAATAAGCTATGTTGAGTGCGATCAAAGAAAGTTAGTCTTATGATTGTGCGGTTTGATGATGTTTGATACTTACTGTCGTTAAATTTGGGCGTAATATGATAAAAATTACTTAATATTGAACTTGGGAATAATAACCTAACAAAAACGAAGACTTTAAAGTATCAGTGTTACGGAGAATATGTAATACTTAAATTAAGAAATAGCAATAGTCAAGGATCGAAGTTGCAAAAGGAATGAAACAAGCTAATTAATATTAACCTATGTTAGCGTACTTGCATTATTAAACACCGTTAACACTCACTGCGATTTTGATTTAGGAAGCAAGAAAGATGAAAAAGTAAGAAAATAAAGTTTAAAATCTAGATTTAAATATGTTGTAGATCATCAGCCCATTACTATAATGTGGTTTTGAACCGAAATAAGATTTTTATAATATAATTAAAAGCAGCCACCAGCAACAGCTATATTAAATTATATTGAGATAACGAATACTACAAGGTGACCAGGTGACCACCTTGTAGTGTAATGAGACGACTTTCACGTTTAGACACTATAGATGTCATTGTTGTCAGTTTCTTGTGTTTTAGTTCACCGGCTAACCTTACATCCCGCATGTAAGACAATGGCAAGCCCTGATGCTGTGGCGGCAGGAATACATAAGTAGTACCAGTGGGCTCATGCTGACGCGCAGCACTTGAGGACCTAATATCAGGTTAAAAAATTATGACATTTTGTTCGACTATGTTCGATAAACTGTATATATGTGCATCAGACAACACTAATGTGCGCGGTAGTTTACTTAAATAAATAAATAATGACATTTTGCTCGATCATGTTCTACAAACTGTATGTCCGTGTGTCAGACAATACTAATGTGCGCGGTAGTTTATGTTTCGCGCGATAGTCACCACGACAGAGGTTATTCGTTGTGCTAATGTGCACTAGCGACTCGTTTGCGTTGCCCCACTCTTGGCACGAGCTTTCGGCTACAAATATTACTACTCTTACATGCAAATAGTATTAGAGATGATTTTAAAACTTTGCCTTTGTCGCATCTGTGGTTTAGCTACCCTGTGTTGGATTCGACTTCATTAGGTTTTTGGAGTGATCCCCGGGCCGATTGAACGAAAAGAAAACATGGTTTTAATTTTTTTTTAATTGAAGAGCAAACGTGGATATACGTCAGCATCGAGCAGTGTTTTCAGATGAAAAAACATTATTAAAATTTTGACATTTTAAATACCTTTGCAAGTTTCGCAGCAAAGTCGCGGGGGTAGCTAGTTGTTTTTTATTTAATAGAAACTTGTTTGAGTCTTAACTTTATTGAGAACAATATTCACTATAATGTTTATCGCTTCATTCTTAAGATTTCATCAACACATGTATCATCATTACATAGTATAAAACAAAGTCGCCTTTTCTGTCCCTATGTCCCTTCGCACGCTTAAATCTTTCAAACTATTTTAACATATTTTGATGCGGCTTTTTAATACACAAACGAATTGAAGAGGAAGGTTAATATCTATATTTTATACCCACGCAAATCCGAGCCGGAGCGGGTCGCTAGTTGTGTCTGAAATGTGAAATGAATTAACGGTAAGATCATTTATATAATCATCATCATCATCATCATCAGCCGGAGGACGTCCACTACTGGACATAGGCCTCCCCGCTTGTAACCAGCGACTCCTCGCGACTTTGACCAGATCATCAGTCCACCGAGTGGGTGGTCGTCCAACACTACGTCCTCCGGAGCGGGGCCGCCACTCGAGAACCTATTATATCATGATGTTATAAATAATACGAAATCTTGCATGGGCGAGTCCGACTTGCACTTGGCCACTTTAATTTTTTAGAGTCCAAATGTTCCTCCATTTTTACAACATTCAATTATTTTAAATTATAATAGAGACTTGTTCGAATATTCATATTTTTAAATAAAGAAACACTTGTACTGTTTTACGAATCACTTATAATTTATTATTTTGTAAACTACCGGTTTCACTTATACAGCATCATTAGGGCTAAAACTTTAACTACTAAACACCATTTTTAATTTGTTATATTGTAATAAATTAAAAATATTGTTTAGTACTTTAAGTTTTAGCCCTGATGCTGTATAAGTGAAACCGGTAGGCTTTTTACAAAATAATAAATTTTAAGTGATTCGTCAAAGTTAAAGTACTAAACAATATTTTTAATTTATTACAATATATCAAACTAAAAATGGTGTTTAGTAGTTTAAGTTTTAGCCCTGATGATGCTGCTACTCAGCAATTCGTTTTTCAATTCAGACAACAATTGGTTATATGCCCCTAGCTGCGCTCTTCTTTTAATCCAATCTTTAACCCATACAGATCTCTTTTTACGCCGACGCATTTTAATAGAAACACATATCGCGACAATCGCGGCAGCAGCACGTCTATTCATGGCGATGAAATATCCCAAACTGAATCGTGTAGACGGCCAATACACTTCAACCGGTACACTAAATGTATATACTAATGTCGACACAAAACATTGCTTACCGTGTAGACGCAAGCGACACTGGTGTTGACATTTCTGTCGAGCGTCAGTGTCATCGTGTATAGGTACTTAACTTAAGCGAAACTGTTAGGCTATTTACAAAATAATAAATTATAAGTAATACGTAAAACAGTACAACTGTTTCTTTATTTAAAAATATGAATATTTAGAAGTAACTGAAGTAAGTGAAAATATCAAATATACTTGTTCAAATCTTAACTTTATTGAGAACAATGCTACGCTCACTTTTCAGATTTCTATAACACTGGCATTATATACTTACATAAAAATATAGCACGACAAGAAGGCTTATTCTGTAACTGGCAATTCTTAGCGAAATAAGGCTAGGTGGGGGTGATACGAGACGAAAGGAAGGAGGGAGTCCGCTCACACTATTTTCATTTCGTGTAGTGCCACATTTAATTTTGTTGAAATTCTAACGTAGCTTTGCAAAAATGTCAACTTTATTCCGCCTCAGCCAGCGCCTTCGTTTCACTCGGATGCTTTGCTTCTTCATTTTCTGGAATGTTCCACAGTTTTGCGACGGGCTTTGAGAAACTATAACTTTATGGAAACTTGCCACAACTCCCAAGTAAGATGTGGCTTCTAGCAAAAATTTATCAAAGCGTATTTAATTTTCGTTACGACTTCTTGTACATACTTTTAATAAGGCATTTTTATAACCGTTTCATATATACAGAACTAAAAAAGCATCTTCACGCCCATATCCACGAAGAATTAGACAGAGGTACAACCAAAGAGTAAAATAGCTGCCCACAAAGGAAAGTATAACCTCAGTAACCACGACTATCGCAAAAATTCATTCAAAGAGATTTCCGTGTTGGTCCGGGCTCCTTTGCAGAACAGACCATCTGCCTTCCTGCAGGCATCTCGTAAAAGGCGAGCAATGGCTTACCGTCGCCAACACCGTAACATCCTACTAGGTGGTAGAATTTCGCAACGACTCGCCCGGGTTGGTACCTCCGCCTTACCTATTCAATGCTTGCCGTTGACGTGTTCCGGTTCAGAGGATAAGGTAGCCGGTAAACTTACTTTTGCTCGAGGCCTCAGATAGGCAACGCACCATTACCACCTTTGGTTTCTCTAGGTGGCGTGGAATTCTTACCACCAGGAAATCCGCCGGCCTGTTTGCCTTCCATTACCATAAAAAGAAAAAAAACTTAGTTCCTGGGGAGTATTGGTTTTATTAGAAAATTCATAAAATAAAATTTCTTTTTGTTGCCTTATTCACCCGGGACCTTATTCAGACCGTAGTCAGGTCCGACACCAGACTGCTAAACCACAGATGCGATATAGCATGAACCTTATAAATAGTATATTATATATTACATATTAGCACAGTATTAAGAATTCTACCTACCAGTAGTCCAACTCCTTTGTTCTTGAATTCATGCCGACATTTTATATACCTACTCAAGAAAAGTCAGTCAAGGGTCAGGGTTGTCAAATAATAACATTTTAAGCATTTCATCTATGTAAAAGTTTTATTTTAAAATGGCAAACAAAAAAATGTGAAGTTTATAATGAAACCGATGATGGTCTTGCTGAAGTTTCTTCCACAAAATTTTCATCCACAGTGGACGAAACGACACCTTTTATTTTATTATTTGTTTCAACTACGATTTGTTCACTATCAAATTATTGAAGTTGTTTAGTACAGTCGGATGAAAAAGTTGTATGCTAATGAACAATATAATAACAAAAAAAACATAATATTTATGTGACAACAGCTACATTGATTTGGCATTACCTACTTACTATTTTTAATCACAGATAAAATCAATTCAAACTAAAATCATTCATAATGTATAATTCGCAGTATGTGATATATTTATGAATCCATTATAAAGCTTTTTTGCTTCGTACCGCACATATGAGTGAAATAATTTTCACCATGCTATCCATGAAATATTTGGATTTGTTTTACCCACTTTAACTTTATACTAATTACTATTGTGTGCTAAACTTCATCATACGTGTAAAAAAAATTAATTAAATCTTGAGTAATTGGTGATTTTGATGTATCATTTATATATAAAAGTTTAAAACATATACCTAAATGGATCGCTTTATTTTGTTGAAGCTTTGTATCTGACTGTATAAAAAAAAATTAATGGTGCACGAATCGACAGTGGAAAAATAATAAATTAAAAAGGTGTCGTTTCATCCATTGTGGATGAAAATTTTGTGGACGAAACGTCAGCAAGCCGGATGGCTTATTTAAGAATAAAAACGGAACACATCCTGTAAACCTATACAAATTTACAAGACAGAAAGTATTACATTATAATAAAATACACTATAACATATTTTTTAACAAATAACGAGTGCAAACCATTCTAGATAGAGAGCGCAAACTGTATGGAGTTTGCGCTCGCCGACCCTGCCGCTCGCTTCCCCGCGTTCCCCCCAGCGTTGCTCTGTGCAAGTACATGAGTCGGCCGACTGTTAGTATTAAGACTGTGATAATAGTTTATTTAATCTGACAATAAAAACCTCGAACTTTTTTTAAATACGACCTCGAAATCGAATGATAATGATTACTGGGTACATGTTGTTTTAAATATTTAACTAAGTAATTAATTTTTTTATATATAAGTAGAGGCTTAAATTTATAAACTATTAACGGACATACACATCCGTAAAACAGTGGAAGAAGAAAACTAAAAGGTCACCTGTAATCCTATTAATATTATTAATGCGAAATTTTGTATGTTTGTTTGTTACTTCTTCTCGCAAAACTGTTAAACCGATTCTCCTGTAAATAGTTTAATTTTAGTTTTTATCCTTTTTATCCGTCGAGTAATTTTACAAAAAAAGTAAATCCAATTAATATTATAAATTCGAAAGTTTGTTTGTTTGTTTGTTACTCCTTCATGCAAAACTGACACATAAAGGGTAACTTGGATTAATACATAGGATAGTTTTTATCCCGAAACAATGTGTCTGTGGGACAACACGGGCAACACCGCGGGCAACAGCTATTTTAATGTAAATATGTTTCATTAGTAGTGGAGTTCTGTGCAGAAATATGCCAGAGGGATCCACCGGTTTAAGTATTCTAGATGCCATAATGACACCTTCATTTTCCGATCTAGAGGGTAGTTTCTAGGGCGATCTGGGTGCTAATTAAGTCTCTCAGCTGCCAACTCAAAATGGAAAAGTGTACATCAAATAACTGTCAAATGACGTGTTTTACATTTGCTATCTCCAGTGACCAACAGAAATACAAAAGAGATAGCAAACACGAATGACGTCATTTGACAGCTATTTGATGTACACTTTTCCATTTTGAGTTGGCCATTGAGATACATAATCAGCCCCCTAGAAAACGTAACAGCTCGAATACAGGACAGTGACGCATCAATAACATCTGTGGTATTTGTATGACAAACGTGTTTACACTGTTTTCTATCATAAAATATATGTTATACAGGTTTATATTTAACCATACTTCTATTGTTTTTCACAATGGCAGTATTTATATTTTAGAGCGTTATAGCAAGACTACCTTAGGGTGAATGTAAAAGCTAATTAATACATATCCTCGAAAAAGTAGGTAGAGGTATAAATGACACCCACGATTAGCCGAAAACACTTAGTTCAGGTAAATAAATAAGTAAATATCCCTGGACAAGTAACACAAATTGAATCCAACCCCAAAGTAAACAAATTATATACTTGTGTTATTGGTGTTAGTCAGCTATAGATACATATATATTTTAGAGCGTTATAGCAAGACTACCTTAGGGTGAATGTAAAAGCTAATTAATACATATCCTCGAAAAAGTAGGTAGAGGTATAAATGACACCCACGATTAGCCGAAAACACTTAGTTCAGGTAAATAAACAAGTAAATATCCCTGGACAAGTAACACAAATTGAATCCAACCCCAAAGTAAACAAATTATATACTTGTGTTATTGATGTTAGTCAGCTATAGATACTATACATATAAATAATTAAATAGATATTAGAATAAATGTAATGAACACCCAGACCCGGAAATGTAGACATCTAAATGTTCATCACACAAATGCCTGCCCAGTCGGGAATCGAACCCGAGCCTCATGATTAGTCGATGTAGTTAGGCGTGTACGCTAGCCACTCGACCAACCTATAGTCAACAGGGCACTTATCGTTTTTTTCTATATTAGAAACGACTATCTCTACCACTCATTTAAATGAGANNNNTTCGTTTTTTTTTTTGAATGACTAAATTTGTTGCTAATCTCGCGATTTTTTGCAACTTCACCGAGCTTTGTGGGCGAGCAGAGTGCTCAGCCCGAGACATCATTATTTAAATGCATAGGACTGTTACCTACAACGCCAGCACCAAGGGCTGTCTCCCGGGAGACCGTACCTCGACTTGGTGGTGCGTTCTGGTTACTGGGTGGACTAGATGTAGGAGTATTGGCAGCTAGTCGCTCGGCGTTAGGCGCCAGGCGCAAGAGAGGTCTTCGTCGCCGAGACCGGCGGCGAAGGTGTCGTGTGACATCATCAGACTCATAGTAATTATTAGCTCTTTCTTACAGTGTTTATTATACAGTTAATCCCGTGTTTTAGTCATAAGTTTTGTAATTTAGAAATTACTGACTTACCTTAAGTAGCTTTATTAAGAGCCTGAAGTACCTTTATTAAGAGTTAAATGATCAAATAACTTGAAATCCGAAATGTAAAGAAGTATTTGAACGTACAGGTCATCTTACATATATATCCATATTTTCACGCCAAGCACAGGGGGGGTTTGCCGAGTTGGCTAGTGTAAAAAAATTAACTTATTATTATTATGTAACATAATTCATGCAATAACACTAAGACAAAATAACCATTAATCAATACACAATCACAATAAAAAACAAGTATTTTACCTGACATATTTTTGCAAAAAACTTACAGGGGACCTAAAACTTAAAGCAGATTAAGAGAAACCAAAAAATCAGTTTTTGGGATTTGCGTCTGTCTGTCTAGCACATTAAAACTTCGAAACCACTTAATCGATTTTAAAGTGGTTTTCACAATTTGATTACATATAAGTAATGAGGAGCGTTGTTAAAACTTTATTTCGTCAAAATCGGTTAAGAGAAAAAGAAGTTATGGTCAATTGAAAATTTACTTCGAAATTCTGTGTAATAATAAAACGTAGTTTTCACAATTGGAGTGCGTTGTTAAAACTTTATTTCGTCTTTTTTTTATAATATTGGAAGGCAACAAGCAGACGGATTTCCTGATGGCATGAAATTTTCGCCGCCTAGAGACACCAAAGGTGGTAATGGTGCGTTGCCAACCTGAGGCCGGGATGTTAGGCCTTGAGAAAAGTAAGTTTACCGGCTACCTTACCCTCCGAACCGAAACACGTCATGACGTTATGGCGGCGGGAATAGGTAAAGCGGTGGTGCCAATCCAGGTGAGTCGCTGCGAAACTCTACCACCTAGTCAGGTGTCACGGTGTTAGTGACAGTAAGCATTCGCTCGCCTTTTACGAGCTGCCTGCAGGAAGGCAGATGGTCTATTCTTCAAAGGAGCCCGGACCGGTTAAGGGATAAAGAAGTTATGGTCAATTGAAAATTTACTTCGTAATTCTATCTACTAATAATTTTCTTGCCTTAATTCATAGAAACTGTTAATGTCCAACGACACGAAGTTCACCGAGTAGACTAGTATTAAATAAAAAAATAACGAAATTATTTAAATAATTTATTGATAACGATCCTTTCTGATCAACCAACTTTGACAACATTTTATACTGAGATTATGTTTCATGTAATATATTATGCTTCATCATAATCCAAAAAAAATATGTTGCATCCTTGTTAATATTTATGTATAGATGTAATCTGAGATAATATTGGTTAAGATAAAAAGAAACTGTATCAATACCTCAATTTATGAATAATATAAAAACCTTATAAATTCTAGTTTCCAATCAAACGAATATCAAAAGCTATTTGTCAACCCGTAGTACAGGAGCTTACGAATCTTATAACCCATCTGAAATTCATATTGAATCGTCGATCTATAAAGCCGAGTGTACACTGTAAAAGGCTCAGATCCCGCGGGAGGCGGGTCTAAAAGGCCACGAGCGATAGCACTCATCGGAAGAATAAGCCTGTTTCCCGACGTAGAGGTTTAAGGATGCGACTTCGACTCAGTGCTGTTTTATTCTGATGCCATCAATACTTAAAATGCTTGTGAATGGTTTAGTGTTGCGCATTTGTAGTATCGATTTTATCGATATTCTCTTGAAAGGCAGGTATAAAAATGTTTTGGAATCAGGGTCGACTATTATAGAACAAAGGACACTGACTTTACAAACAAAATCTGCCCCAAAACCATTGTTTTCACAATGAATGTTGGTTACACTGTATAATGCAAAAATACTCTAATCAATCTATACTTTCCTCTGAAATCAGATCTGTGTCTCGGACATTTTCTTTTCAAAACTGGAGGTTGGATTCCCTGGAAAAGGTATGTTATTTTTATTCACTAAACTAGGTGGTTTTATTGACAATACTCTTTCTTGGACAGGAGGTAAGTAGGAATTTTTTTTGTGCTTGGAATTCGTTAAAACGGCTTAGCTATTTGCTTCCGATTCCTACCGAGATAATGCTTGCTGATTTTCTAGCACTTTTGATCTTAGATTATGCTGACGCTAGCTACGTAAATTTCACTGTTGAGTAAATAAATAAAATCTTTGCATTAGATTCACACTTTCATCGCGTAAATATGATCACGTTTCCGATTTCGTGCTAAGCTCAAGTGGTTGTCTATTAACATTCGCCGGAACTGCAATATCCTGTCCCTTCTGTACTCTGTTTTCTTTAATTCATTTGCGCCCATTTATTAAAAGGAGAGATTTAAGGTTTGTAACATTGAGGTGAAATTTCTCAGGTCCTGTAACAATTATACTCTTCATTTTCGAAACACTTGTCACTACAGTCGTTCTTTTACCTCATAAGCAGTGCGGCTTTAAAATTCTTTCCCCTAAATATCGTGGGAGCTCCAAATATTAATATTTTCAAAAGTATGTTAAAGCGTCAATTTCTACGTTCACTGTGATTTATATCATTTAAATTTTCTTGCTTGTTCTAAATTCTAATATCTGTAATTAAAACAGGCTTTCACTTGTAGGATGATTAGATGCGTTTTTATATTTTAAGAGCACCATTTACAGTATCTCACTAAATCTTATTCTTTACTCTAGGGTTAACTGGAAGAGATCGCTGACTTGGCAATAAGACCGCCTTTGTGTATCTTATTGTTTAAGTTTTATTTGATAATTTAATCGAATCAAAATATCAAAATGTTAAATCTAATGATAATTGTGAAAAAAACATTTTTTATCAACAACTAAAAAGCGGACAGTCGCCAATGCCTAGAGGCGCAAGTGTCCACATACATTTGGTTAAATGTAGGACTCGTGATTATAGTGAAATAGACATAATCATGAATAGATTAGTAGATTTACAGTTATCTACTATCCATTGATATAAAATACAGAATATTTCCACTCTTGTAACTAGCACAGTCTCCGTCGTATCAGATTTTACAAATATTGCAAAAGAATCGATAGCAAATATTTTGCCAACACTAGCTTAAAAGGATTGACGTTTGAAGCCGAAGACTATCGATGAAAAGGATAGAGGTGGAAACAAAGTCGCTCTATCATAGCGACTAAATACTGAAGTGAAATTTCAAAATACTGCAACCAGGGGTTCTAGTTTTAGCCTTACGTTTCCCAATCGAAATATCTACAATTTCAAATACTGTTTTGTTATACAAAAAAGGAAATAATATACGAATTTTGATGAGTTTAAAATAATAAATATTCAAATTTGCTTAAATTCAGTATTAGATTTATCCGTACTCGTGTAGCTAAAGAAAAAACTTATACCATTCTGTTGTTTCATAAGATTTACGTTTTTTTAAATTCACGGGTAATAATTGTATCATTTTTAAATAATATTTAAAGGTTATCGTATTGTTTTCATTAAAAACTAAGGAATCGAAGCAAATTTCATTAAGTTTATATTATTTTACTAAGTACAGTTATCTAATAATGCGTGGTTGCGACAATACGCGCGCGCTTGTGTGAGTGTGTGTGTATGTTTTTGTGATAAAATATCTCCTACGCGAAGGGACCAATTTCAACTTTTTTTTTTAAAGTTAATTTAGTCGAGATGGTTCTACGCTAACATTACCGATAGGCTTTGCAGGAAGTTATTGCTTATTTTTAAATTTAATTGCATTTAGTTTTAAAACAAAAATAAAACCAGAATTTTTTTCTTTTCTAGTCAAAGTAATAACTTATTAAAATACTTGGTATTACATTATTTATAAAGAAGAAAAAAAATATAAACTATGGAGGGTATTTGTTTATCACACACAAAAAAATCTGCTTAGGGTTTTTTTTTATGCATGACAATAATAACAAAAAATAAATATCTCTGGATAAATAATATGATTTGATTCTTGTCTCAAAATAAGCAAATTAATACTTTAATACCAGAATAAACTTAATATACCCAAACTTATGATACAATCTAGTTATTCATCACACAAACGTCTGCCCCTTTAGGAATCGAACCCGAGCTTCGTGGTTGGTCAATGGCACTAAGCGTGTACGTTAAACAGACAGACTATTATAACAGACTACTATAAACACCGGCAACATTAGTATGTATAACAATTAAACTACCAGGCACACATAAAACAGAAGAGTTTCGGATATCAAATT
>NJDD01000085.1:368337-380827 GCA_002245505.1 Calephelis nemesis | reverse complement strand
TAGTTCTTATGATATAATTTAAAAAAAGTGTGTGTGTGTCAGCTACAACGCACGATTGAAGTTTACTTCTTACGAAATGTATGTTGCAGCACACATGTCTCCTACAGCAGATTTAGTTATGTTAATTCTTCTTAAATTAGTATCATCGCACATTAGAAGTGAGATCCAAATAGTCAGTATTTTGATAGATGGCGACTGCTCCTGCACGGAGACTACGAAGTATCGCGCAGGAGGAGATCCCGAGAATGAGATACGCTGTGTAATGTATTCCATCTCATTCTTTTACACGTTCAATCCTACAGATATATAATATGTTTGTCTCTTTCTACGTAACGCCTCAACTTTTCGTGTTACACTTGATTTTACTCATCATAAAATTTCCGTACCGGGCCTTATAACTCAAATCGTTTCTTATGGAGTAAACTCCAAAAATATGAATGTAGAGAAAATAAATGAATTGATGGAAAAAGGAACGAGTTAGTGAACGTACGACCGAATTAAAGTATGAATAAACTAATGAACTGATTGATTTTTTAATGGTCACAAATCATTACATGTTGTATTGTTATTGTTGTATTTTCATCCTTGACACTTGGAGAAACTTCAATTTGTATCGCATGTTATATGAATACACTTGTACTGTTTCACTTGATATACTTTAAAAAAAAATAAGCCAACCGAAGCTAACTCATTGGACCCGGACCAATATCACGAAATTATTATAGAACTAGCTGTTTTGAGCATTCGAGTGTGAAAGAGTAACAAACACCCATACATACTCACGAACTGTTGCATTAATACTAGCTGCTGCCCGTGGCGTTGCCCGTATGACCCAACAGGAACATTATTTTGGGATAAAAGCTATCCTTTGTGATAATCCATGTTACCCTCAATGTGTGTATCAAATTTCATGAAAATCGGTTCAACAGTTTTTGCGTAATCAAGTAATAAACAAAGAAACAAACAAACTTTCGAATTTATAATATTAATAGGATTAGGAGGATTATTATCTAATTTTAAAACTATATTAATTAAAACATTGTTAGCGTATTCGTATGTAAAAAAAGGTGTGTGTGCGATTCACACACGATAGAAGTGAATCTTCAGTAAATCGACAAAGGAATGAGATAAATATATACTTGTGTCACTTACCTGTCGTTTTTCCGTTGCACCCGTTTTGAAATCACAACGATTCTAAAGAAGTTTCACTTCAATAATACAAACATTACAGTCATGAAGTGTGTGTGTGTGTTTAAAAAAGCTCGAATGAATGTTGAAAAGATTTTAGAATCATTTAGCCCGTGTTTAAAGTGAAGGGTGATCATCGACGGGTCGTTACAAATGAGCTACGACAACCGTTAACAGGAACGTGTCGTTTGTGAGCCGACACCTGGCGGTATTAATCTGAACGCACTTAGGATTTAGGGTGAGGGAGGTGGGATTTGATGGATATGTTACTTTGAAGAACTCAAAATATACCTTCCTAACTCCACACAAGAGATTTTCAATTCCTCTCTATGTTACGGGAATACTCTTCAAACAATGTGTGGATCATGGCACATCATGACGTTATGTCATGATGTGCCGGTTCGGAGGGTAAGGTAGCCGGTAAACTTAATTTTGATCGAGGCCTAACATCCCGGCCTCAGGTTGGCAACGAACCATTACCAGCTTTGGTGTCTCTAGGCGGCGCGAATTTCTTACCATCAGGAAATCCGTCTGCTTGTTTGCCTTCCAAGTTCATAAAATATATATATATATGAATGCCTTTTCCGTATGGTCCTTACATCATGCCTGAACGGATGCACCAATTTTACTAATTCTCTTTTTCTCTTAGTAGCTCAGGGTCATATTTATTAATAATTTAATATTTTTTAAAAACATTTTTAAGTTTTTTAGATAATATATAAGATTAGTCAGATTAAAGTTCATATGAAAAGAAAAACCGGGAAAATTGCAGGGAAACTGGAAAATTAATTCATACAAACTGTAAATAGCTTTAATTTCAAGCGATATGAAGTTTGCCGGTTCGACTAGTTTCATTTACATTTGATAAAGGTCCAAAAAGTGGTTTTTGAGTTATCCTTAATTTAAGAAATTGAGTCAGTGTCTTGCATTTTACTGTGGTCTTTTTAACAAAATTTTCTGCATTGAATCCACATTGAAAAATGTGTGTATGTGTGTGTGTGTGTGTGTGTGTTTATGTGTTCATGTGTGCATTGTGTGAGCGTGTGTGTATTTAGTGTAACCTCTAGACAATATCTGTCCATATTTTCTGATTTTCTGATGACGAGGACGTCATAACAATTACCCTGGTATTACTAAATGAACTGGGATGGGAGGAGCTTGATGGATCACAGTTTAAAAATTACGGTATAATGTTTGGTCATCTTCATCTAAAATACATGAAAAAGACAGGTGTTATAAATTTGACGTATCTGTACATTGTGTCTATGTCATCATAACTTTTAAACATTAATTCCAATGCCAATTTTTTAAATTTCAAAACTGACGAGATTGAATGAGTTCTTTACCATATTCACAAACTATAAAGTACTAGCGGCCCGGTACGCGTGACGATACGTATATGACTGCATGAATTACATAACACAACAAAACAAAAAAAAACAACTAAAAAATGTTTCAATATGACAGCACAATCCCTACAAGTAAAAAGTTTCAATTAGACAGAAAAATACCCATTAACAAAACGATCCGCCAGTATTAAATTCATTTGTTACAAAAGATGTGATAAATTAAGAACCGCTAGACCGATTTTATGTCAACTTAAATAAACATAAACTTAATTAACGTTAACACATAAACCATCTACTAAATAGTCCGAACAAAGCCTAAACATTTGGTTTGGACAGGTGAATCCGTTCTTGAGTTATAAAATTACAACTAAAAGTGATACATTGATTTTATACGTATAGATTATGTACACACTACCACTACCACCATATTACATTTAAGTTTCGTAAGGGGGTTATTAGAAATGTTAATTTTTAAGTTTTAGAATTATTTCGAAACACAACTGTACTATTTCAGCGTCTTTTCTGTACTTCTTCTAAGCACATCTTAGTCACTTGTGCCAGTAAATTAATCTATGTTTTAACTATTACACGGAAAATTGTTAACAAAAATTATCTCGTTATCTAAGCGGTTTATGCCGTTTATACAAAACACACATGAAGTAAGACTATCATGATGAATATTGGTAATGGTCATAAGTAAACCAATCTAATATGATATGCGTTAAATTTTTGAAATTCTGCCTGCGAGGCAGCTCGTAAAAGGCGAGCGTAGGCTTACCGTCACTAACACCTGACATCTGACTATGTGGTAGAATTTCGCAGCGACTTGCCCGGATTGGTCCCACCGCCTTAGCTATTACCATTACCACCTTTGCTGTCTTTAGGTGGCGTGAATTTCTTACCATTAGGAAATCCGTCTGCTTGTTTGCCTTCTAATAAAAAAATTGCATAAATCATCTTTAGCCTTACTATATGTGCGATAGATGAAAATGTCGATTTTAAAAACACTTGTAATGTGACGTCTTTGTAATCGGATAAATCATGATACGAAGTCGCGTATTAAAGGTAATAAAAATTATCTCTTTATTAACTCTTCCTTAAACACAAGATTACCTTCAATCAAGAATTTTATTTAGTTTTTTTTATATGTGTTTAAAGTTGTAGCATGAACTAAATTTACATGAATCATATTATATTATTTCAGTTTGAACTATTTCTTTACGCTGGACGATAAGTCGATATTATCACTATTCATTGATAAGAGTTTGTAGATAACACGTTACAGGATGATTTATAAATATAACATTGCTAGCTGTTCCGGCGAACTTCGTTCCACCCGTTTAGTTTGTATGGTAAAAACTGAAATGTCGTTTTTTCTAGTTTCCTCACAGTCGAATGGGATGAAAAGTATCCTATGTCTGTCTCCTGGTTCTAAGCTCTATCAAATCTTAGCGAAATTGCCATCTTCATTTCTCAAGAGCAACTACTTTGTTTCCAAACTTTTTAGTGCGCCATCTGTGATCTTTTATCGTTATCATCAACATATTTGTTTGTGTGTCAAATGCATGGTAGTGTGGGTTATGTTTTATTTATTGATTCAATGTACTTTATAAGCATTATTGTTGAAAAATATTAGCTTTCTGCACTTCTCCTACACATAAGCTATAAGTGTGCCAAATTGTATGCTCCTGCGTCCGTGCAATTTTCGTAAAAAGGGGTCCAAAGTTTTGGCATCACATATTAATATATTAGATCATTGCTAGCTGTTCGGGTGAAGTGCCACCCGTTTAGTTTTTGTGGTAAACATAAAAATGTCGTTTTTTCTAGTCTCTTCACAGTCGAATGGGATAAAAGTATCCTATATCCGTCTTCTAGTTGTAATCTACATCTTATAAATTTGGCCAAATTACTTTAGTCGTTGTTAAGTTATAAATAATCTAACTAGCACAACTTTGTTTTATATTATAGATGTTTATAATGCGCTAATCTCATAACAATTAACAACTGTTTAGTTTTTGAACATTTTTAAAAAACTACTTATGACTTAGCATTTGAACAGTTGTTTTTGCCTTTAAGTTCAAATTGTGTTTGACTATTGATTTGTTAATTATTATTCTTATAGTGATAGTTTTTTTGGAATGTTTTTACTTTTCTTGGATATCAATGTCCCGAATATGTTATTATTTTGTTTACGTGAAACCTGACAGGAACCTCCCAAAAACCTATTGTAAGGAATATAGGTTATATAAGATGATCTTAATAATTCTATTGTTTAATTCAAAGATGCTAAAACCAAACTACCATAGGATGAAATCAAATATCAAGTTAATATACGAGTAGCAGACGTTATAATAAAATACTTTTTTATCTTTTTTAAAAAAAATAATGCAATATCAACCTGTATATAGATTTGACTTTCTTAGAAGAACCCACCAATTGACGTTGGTAGATATGTTTTTCAATGCCGAACGTGTGGTGGTGCAGCAGGCATAAATCTAATTAGTATACCTACAACGGACATAGTGATGTGTGTGATTGTTTGAATTAGTCAAATATGAATTTTACAATTGAATGGTACATCTAATGCGAAAGATAACATTGTAACATGAGGAAAAACGAAAATTATCAATGGGTAAGTGTTATCATTAAATGAATATGACTATATTTTTATTTCCAAAATCGAATATAGATGAATACTTTGGTGAATTAAAAAAAAACGTGCTAGTAGTATCTAGTAATTTAGTATCTAGTACACCAGTATTTCTATTGTGTTTACATTTTTTTTAATTACAGTCGAATTTTCAATGTACGCTTTTATCTTAATCTCGAACCCAATTATTATTAATCTTAAAACATACTTCTCCAAGGTTCTTTTTTTTCACAACGATGTTACTGTTTGCATATAAAGATAAACATATATAATGTATTCATACTCATATCCTCGAAGAGGTAGGCAGGGGCATAACCGGGGATAATGAATCCCACAATGTGAGATATAGGTGGCAAGACTATCGTCAACTTGGCACATCTCCAATTACGGACAACGAAATTCGTAATCAAAATTAAAAATACATTTTTTATGCCTGATCAGGGGTCCCGCGACCACAAGAATTTAAGTCCGACAACGGACTGATAGACAGAGACAATATATATTATATTCAAATATATAATGTAATGTCAAACTTTAGACCCCTTTTTACGAAAATTGAGCGGACGCAGGAGCATACAATTTGGCACACTTATAGTTTATATGTAGGAGAAGAGCAGAACGCTAATATTTTTCAATAATAATGCTTACAAAGTGAATTAAATCAGTAAATAAAACATTACCCACACTACCATGCATTTGACACACACAAACAAAAATATTGATAATAACGATAAAAGATCACAGATGAAACACTAAAAAGTTTGGAAATAAAGTAGTTGGTCTTGAGAAATGAAGATTATCAGCTCGAATTTCGACTAATGGGCGACCACTTGTTTAAATAAAAGTACAATGGTGTTTTTAAAAGTGAAACTGTTTCTAAGGGAGGGTATTTAAAAAAGTAAGTTGCAATAATAACTGTCCTTCCCTTTTGACCTTTACAAGCAGATCGACAGTTGTTGCATATTCTATAAGCGTTGTTGCGTATTCAATTCGGCCAATACTAACGGCTGTCGCCATAACTTCAGTGCTTGCCACTGTCTCAGGTTTATAAATGAACATAACCGTTGGTATTTACAGACGCCATACATTTCTTTGATTTAGTGGTGCTTCCTCACCTGCTTGTGTATATTTCAATGTCTTAAAAATATCTTCCAGGAAATCAACACGTTTACTATTAGGTGTCTTCCAATATGAATATTAAAAAGTATATCACCCTTTGAATCTTAAAATTTTCAGAGAAATGTTAATATTACAATATCAACTACTTATTGTTAAACATTATGAGATGGATTGCCAGTATTGTTATTTAACACGTATTTCTTGGCATCAAAAGTTCGTCTGGTTCCTTGTCTTCGGAAAAGGTCCAAATTATTCAATTATTTGAATATTTGTGAAAATAATAGATTAATTTATTGGAAATAATGTTGTAATAAAAAAAGTAGTTTCCATAATTAAACTATTAAATATTGTCACGAAAACAGACATTTTATTTTTTAAAGGGATTTTTTAGGGATTAGTAATAAAAAAACCAAATATTTGTATTAACATTTTAATTTAAAAAAAATAGATTTCCGGGTCTGGGTGTTAATTTAATTTATTTCCATATCTATTTCAGTATTTCTATGTATTGATGTCGTTGAGGAAGCATTTTATTTGCTTCCTTTAGGGATAGACCTTTAGCAAAAGTAAGTTTAGCGGCTACCCTATTGGCACTGACGTTACGGCGGCAGGAAAGGTGTGGCGATGGTACCAATCCGGGCGAGTTGATGCAAAACTCTACCATCTAGTTAGATGTCACGTTGCTAGTGACGGTAAAAATATGCTCGCCTTTTCCGAGCTGTCTGGCAGGAAGGCAGATGGTCTATTCTTCAAAGGAGCCCGGATCAACACGAGGAAAAGAACAATTTGTGTAATTTGTTAAGGAATATGTATTTATTTCATAAATGATGCTTAAGTCTGCCTAACCAACTTGTGGTGTGCAAATATTTAATAGTTATTAATCTAATTCGTAATTTTAGTTATTTACTTACTATTTATACACTGCTTTTGTATTGATGACATAATTATTTAATGATATCTACCATAAAATACCACCGTTTCCAAACCTAGCCAGACAGGAGAAGAAACGGCAAAATAAACTCCTCGGCAACCAGGACTATAACCAATGTGCGTTCTTCTACAATAATTACATCTTATTCTCATATCCATTACATCAGTCATATTAGTAATGACTTAAAATACGTAGGAATGTTTAGAAGGTGGTTAAAAAAATATTGTTCATCCAGTTTAATCGAACTCCACTTTTTTTCAGATATAGTCATAACATCGTTTTGGCTATGGCTGCTGCCAGTGATGGTATCATGTGGTGTCCTCAGGAACGAAGATGAGGAACAGCTTCAAGATTATCCCTGTCGTAACTATGTACTTGATGATATCACCTATTTGGATTGTTCGTACCGAGGATTAAGTGAGCTGCCTGAGGATTTAAACTACAATGTAAGATGTTTTTATATTTTGCATAATCCATTCTAATATAAAAAATCAAACTTTTTGTTTTTTGTATTTAGGTATCTAACATACCAGCGATGGTATGTTAGAGTTCTGTGTTGAAATATTTAAAAAACTAGAGGTTTTTTTTCATAGATACATTCATAGTTTTAGTTATATATGATAGTTTATTTCCGTTATCTAAACAGGTTGCCGGTAGAAAAAAATAGTATAAGACACTGTAACTTTTACAAATTATTTTGAAATTTTTAGTTATTTAAAAAAATAAACCTTAGCTAGATATAGATAAGACTATAATCTGAGAACTTCATCTTATGATTATATGAAATAGTTAAGAAGCCGAAGAGTTTTTCTATTGTTACATGCATAGTTTTAGTTACACGTGATAGTTGTTTTCCGTTACCTAAACGGGCTGCCGGGAAAAAATAGTGTAAGAAACTGTTACTTTTACACATAATTGTGAAATATTTGTTCATTTAAGAAAAAGAAAACCTTGGCTAGATAAAGATAAGATTGTAATTTGCAAATTTCATCTTACGATAATATTCTGCCAATTGAGATACTACGGATTAAATCCATATGCCAATTTCTTCTTTCTTCAGATAACATTTAAAGTTGTTTTTACTTCAAACAAAAGAAAGTTCTCAATTTGATGTTTTTTTGATGGCACAACGCTACCTATGAATAGATTTTGATGCTTCCTTTTTTGTAAGGTAGCCCATGTTTCAGAGGTAGTTCCATTTGAGTTTGATTTAGATTCAGATTCAGTTAAGAAATAACACTTGCTAGCGTTTTTTGGGTTATACTTGGCAGTGCGCATTTTTCGTTTACTTAGGTACACATAAACAGGATAGAAGTTTTGCATTTTTACTTCGCTAGAATTCGTAATTCCAACAGGCACATAATTCTTTGTGATACCACTAATTGAGTTGATTTCGTAAAATAAATCTACGTTAACAATGGTTAAAACATTGTTAAATGCTTTTTTAACTTTAACACTTTTTCTACACACAAGATATATTTCAATTATTAAAACTTTTGCCATAATACAAATAATTGTTTCATTTAGGTTTTCTTTGTGGAAAACCCCTTAACGCCAATGTATAGTAATTAATAAGTGCATTACCAAAAATAAAAGCTGTACCTAATATACCAAACTTAACCGCAACATTATAAATATTGTTTTTGGTAACATTAAATTAAATTCTATAATCTCTTTAATTGCAGAATCAAAAAGATCCTATTAATGATATCTGTGGGTATTTAAATCAACCCGAAAGGACTAAAATCATACGAATATGTCAATTGGATTTAGAGATGTGAGGTAAAACATGATTCAAACGAGTTATAGAATAACTAGCTTTTACCCGCGGGTAAAGTAATTTAAAAAAACATTATTTTAAATATCTTAAAGCATATATGTACGAAGTTATGATAATTCAAATAAAGTCATGATAATTAGTTAAGTAGTTTTTGCGTGAAAGTGTTACAAAAAAACTTAGATTAGCATAATTTATAAGATACATAAAATAATATAAGATGATACATACATAGATACAATCGAAGATCTCAAAATATTCCGATTTTAACATTTGAAACAAAAATTTTAACTATGCCAAGGTCATTTGAATGAGTCGTTTTATTATTTCTGCTGTTGAAAAAAGTAACTTTTGACATGTTTATCGACAAGTGTACCGGATGAAAGATAATCGAAAGGGCTAACCTTTGTTGTTTTTGTACATGCAATTTCCTATAGATTAGTAATGGGTTATCAGTTGTGTAACTACCACTGGCAGAAACTACATACCTGCATATGTTTTCTTCACTCCAAGTCCTTTACGGGATAGGTAGAGTGCGTTAACTGTCAAATAACCTTGCAGACCTGCCTAGCTTCCTGCACAAAATCCTCCTATTTTTTATAAAAATGCGCCGGCTTCGGAGTCACTAGAACATCTTTTAATATTATAAAGAGGAAATGTTTGATTTTTTGTTTGTTTTTAATGAATAGGCTCCGAAACTACTAGACTGATTTAAAAAATATTTCACCCTTAGAATGCTACATTACATTACCCCTGAGTGACATAGGCTTTGTTTTATCAAAATCGGCGCAGTAAAAGCCATGTTACCCAGGTGAAACTGCGTGAAACTGGTAGTTTTTTTATATAAAAATCAATTGCTGTTCGTTAGTCTCGCTAAAGCTCGAGAACAGCTGGAATGACCTACCTAATTATGGCTTTTGATAATTTGTGGATGTTCAGGGAAAGCTTAAAAGATAGGGAAGAAGAAAAAAACGCGGAAACTAGGAAAAAACATTCTAAGTTTTCCCATACAAACAGAACTGGTAGAACGAATTCGCTGCGACAGCTAGTTTACGATATTTCGAATTTTCGTCTGTGTTATAGTTTATAAAATTTGTTTGTTTGGGAGGCAATAAAAATTAAATGAAGTTATGGTCAAAATGAGGTAGAAAAATTTGTGGTGCGCTCGTCAGTGGCATTCATGACAATCAAATCAGAAGCAGAGTGGGATTGTAATTGTGTAATTCTGTTGGTGTAAAAATAAGAAAGGGCATGTACTGTTGGTTTGGGCATGTGAAAGGAATGGCAAATTAAATTGGTAAAACTAAACACGATGAGAATGTGGATGGGTGTAAGTACCCAGGGAGACATTTGTCTATCACGATCATGGACGGGTTTCACCTTAGGGTTATGTGAAAAGTCTGGAAATCTCCGGTTTATTTGTATGAAAAGAATAATGAATATGAAGGATAATGGTATCAGGCAGGTCTGGAGGAATATTAACACTTGGAACTTGATATTTTCCACCTAATTCGCAATGAACATGGAATGACGATATGTGTATATGTGTGCGATTTAAAGTTGTCTTAGGATTATTGAAAATCTTGTTTATACTCGTACATATACAACTGACCAGGCTACCTCATCCTCTAAAGTTAACATAATAATGGTAAATTGTTAGAAAAAATGGGCAGAATCCGAGTCGCCGTAGAACTGTGACGGATTCTAATCAGTCTGTATATTTGTTACGAAACTACTGCTAATATAAAAAAATGAGTTTTTATTTAGGAATCTTCATGTTCTCTTTGTACTGTTTCAGGCTCAAGTGCTGCTTTTATCGAATAATAATTTCATCACATTTCCACCTCAGTTGGAGAATTTCACCAATCTAGAAGAACTGGATATGTCAAGTAACCTTTTGACGGGACCATTGCCAACTTACGTAAGGAACTGGAACAGCCTCAATTCTCTGAATCTGTCAAATAATAATTACGATTCATGGATGAGTATTGGAGGTGATATAAGTGTAAGGAAGATAGACTTATCTAAAAATAAGATAAATCACATAGATGAAGATGCTTTCATCAGAATGAAGAAACTGTATTTTCTCGATTTATCAGAAAATAGAATAAACGATTTACCGTTACGTATATTTTCACAATCAACCAAACTAGAAATTCTTATTTTATCAAGAAACTATTTTAATAGTGTTCCAAAATTTCAGTCTTCTTCACTAAAAAATTTACACTTAAGTAATTGTCAAATTCTAACCGTAGATGTAAATAGCTTAGTCGATATGCAGTCACTAATTGAGTTAAATTTATCGATAAATCAAATAGAATCCATTCCAGATAATCTGGTCTCATTTTCGTTGCAAGAGTTGGACTTAAGCTACAACGAGATATATACAATTACAGATAAAACGTTCTCTGCATTACCGCATTTAGCGGTTTTGAATTTGAGAGGAAATGAATTTAAGGAAGTGTGGTCGACTTCACACTTTTCCTCAAATCCATTTTTGAGGGAAGTACACGTGAAAGGCAACCGCTGGAGCTGTGAAGGTTTCAGTGTAAATCTTCTTCTCACTTATGAATTCTTGACTAAGGACCCTCCTAAAATTTCAGATAGGAGTTCTTTAATATGCTATTCACCTTCAAATGTAACCCAACTGACATGGCAGCAGGCTTATATAAGAACTTGGCATGCTGATGAGCAATCAGCAGAATCCTTTACCATCATTGCCGTTATGATTGGTTTAGTTATTGGAATTGTAATAACGTCTTTTGTTTGTAGAGCAATAATGTACCTTAATAAACGTGATCCTCCCAGACCCAACTCAGAGACTGCTGTTTTGAATGGAGTAGCTCCTCAAACAAGGGTAGAATCTGTGGTTATGAGAATACCTCTGCGTGAGGACTTACCTCCTAGTTATGATGAAGCATTATTAATGCCAAGATTAAATTCATCTTTCCACTCTCTACCAGATTTTGTTGATGAGGAAACCGAGAGTGATCTTAGAAGACAGCGAAGATCTAGATCGATTGGTGATTTGACTGACTTTAGGCCAAGAATTGGTGACAGAAGATCAGTGAGACGAACTGTTGAGATTCACATTAATTGATATTAGTGTCATTTGTACTTAGTATTATTTCTAAGTATTAAAATTAATTTAGTAGTATTAAAGTTAAATTCATCTTTGTAAGAGTTATAATATTTTTGTATGTTATGTAATATTAAGTACTATTTATGATTTATAATGATGTGTGATGAGATATGTACATATAATGATAAAATAGGTTGCTAGTCAGTTATCTCTTTTAAAAAAATATATATTTCACTCGCAGAAACGGGCTCTCAATACCCATGAAAAACAACTATCAGAAAGAAGAAAGAAGAAAGAAAGAAAGAAAGAAAATTTATTTATTTGCGGAATATGTGTGTTAAGGTTGTTACAAAATTATTTAAGCTTTCCAACATATTCTACCACATTGTGGTGT
>NJDD01000085.1:345833-368302 GCA_002245505.1 Calephelis nemesis | reverse complement strand
ATGTACATATAATGATAAAATAGGTTGCTAGTCAGTTATCTCTTTTAAAAAAATATATATTTCACTCGCAGAAACGGGCTCTCAATACCCATGAAAAACAACTATCAGTGTTACTGATATACTATCAGATATAAAAGTCGATTTTCAATATAAACTGTACCTACGTAAATTTGAATGGAATTTCGTTATTCATAGTATTTCAGCAAATTCTATTGATAACTAATTTCTTAGTCCAATTTTTTTTCACGGTCATCAAGAGTCAAAATTTTTTTTATCAATAACAACAAAATATCAGTAGTCATTTTATAAAGACTTATATTTTAATATCATTTAGATAGTTATTTATGACCAAAACTTTAAAATAATTTAATATTGGATTTGAAATCTATACATATAAAAATACCACTTTTCGTTGTAAATTTATAACTCAAGAACGGGCTCAATATCCAATATCCAAACCAAATGTTTAGGCTTTGTTCGGAATATTTAGTAAACGGTTTATGTGAAGTTTGCATAAAATCGGTCTAGCGGTTCTTCATTCATCAAATTTTTTGTGACAAATAAACTCAATAAATGGTGGATCATTTGGTTAATGGGTAATTTTCAGTCAAATTGAAACTGTTTGCAGATGGGGATTGCGCTGTCATATTGAAACTTATTTTAGTTGCTTTTTTCTTTTTTTTTGTTGTGTTATATCATTAATGCGGTCATATAGTGGTCATAAGTGTATAATCTGTGGTGGTAATTTGCGTAGCGAAGCATGTACCCGGCCGCTAGTAATTTATATTTCAAATTAGGCTTTTACAAACATTGACGTATGCATTCGTGTTTCTGGGTTAGTACAGCAAGTACTATTAGTATACTATAGTATAAGTACCATTTGCTCGTTCCTGGGTTAAACATTTAACTTAAAGTTAGCTTCTAACATAGGACTAATTGAATACATATTTGACAGTTTAATTAACTCGTTATATTATTCGATTATATATTACATAATATGGCACAGGAACGTGTAAAGGGTCTTGGTTATTAAAATTATTTTTAGAACTTTTAAGAATCCGGTAGCCATTTATGATATTCAGGGAAACTTTTAAAGGCCCGGCCATATTTTAATGTGAGAAGTGGAGGCTAAAATGATTGTACATTTTAAATATTATTGCCAAATTTTTATATTTAATATCATAAACATTAATTTAGGATAGTTCGTAAAAATACCTCAGTTGTTGTCGTACTATGTCGTGCCTGATAAGGGATTCCAAACGATTAAAAACATTAAGCAATTAACATTGGTTTGCATCCGTCTGGACCGTAGTCTGGACGAGTCAGGACTTGGACTCAGGATTGCACTTGGCGGAAATCAGTTGAAAGATTTGTTTAGGTTGTAATTAGGCATCTTGTATTTTGTTTCGGATAAAAATTACAATTTGTATTTTGTTAAATGATTTCGTAGATCAATAGTGTAATCGATGCTGAACAGTCTCTAAAACTATAGCGGGTCAAATAAATAAATGTAAAGTATAAATACGTACCTACCTGGATGACATATTCTTTATATTTTTGGCTTGTACCTGGATTCAGCAGTTAATTTGAAAAAAGTATTGGAACAATATTAGCGTACCTAGTTTAATTTAATTCTTCCAAGATCTCAACGTAATAGACAGAAAACCTGATGTGGAAATAGTAAAGTGAAAATAAGATAATTAAATTATTTATTTGTTAAAATGGTAGTTATATTGCTTGTGTTCTGTGGGTAATTTATTCTTAGATAATATGTTAAATTGTTTAATTATGCATAAAGTATTTCTAAAATTTTTTGGGATTTCTTAAATACCCAAATACAACTACATTATAAACTAAAACCTTCTCATAATGAATGAGAAGTATTATGTACAAATTTCCACTCGCGGCTTTACTCGCGTGCTGTAGTATATTTTTGTAATGTATGTGTTATTTTGATGTATGCAGCAGTTTTTGCGTGTAAGAGTAACAAACATCCTTCCATTGTTACAAAGTTTTGCATTTATAATATCACAAATTAGTAAGATTACAAAACTGATTTACGTTACGGGTTTGCTTTCATTTTACAAGCTTTTATTTAACTTTCAATTAAGACTTGGGACCAATACCAAAAATATTGGTTTGATATCAGTACTTACTGGTTTTTGCCTTTTGTTATCTGGATAGTGGGTAATTGCAGTCTGTATACTTGTACCGCCCGATGCCAATACCTAATAAATACCTCTGATAACCTGTACCAGTGAATACCTGTACCTAATAAAGGTACCCGTCAAAAAGGTGTGGTGTTATCAATTTTCATTTTTAGCTGTTTTTTTATTAAACCATTCTACCAATAGTATCTGTAATAAGTCTGGTACTGGTATTAACATTACAGGTAACTTTGTTACCGATATTTTACTCCAAGGACGCCATGCATCCTCATTCTCCCCATCTGATCCTCAACTGATTGAATTGGTTTATGGCTTACATAGGTACTTATATTTAATGACAATGAAATGTTATGGCAATATGGACTTGCTGATTGCTTCTGATGTTGGAAGTGGAAGGTGGTCTTTTTTTTATGTTTTAGGGAGACAACAAGCAGACGGATTTTCTGATGGTAAGAAATGCCCTCGCCTATAGACACCAAATGTGGTACCTAATGGTGCGTTGTCAAACTGAGGCTAGGATGGTCAGCCTCCTGCGTAAGTAAGTAAACCGGCTACCCTACCCTTCAACCGAAACACGACAATAACGAGCATTGTCATTTCGCGGAAGGAATAGGTAACGCGGTGGTGCCTGAATGTCCGGGCGAGTGGTTGCAGGACTCTACCACCTAGTAAAAAAAGGAACAACAGGAACAGGAAGGAAAGGTCAAAGGAACTCCTTTAATTTCCAACATTATTTTATCGCATTTGTATTTATTTCATACGTCTAAAAATGTATTTCTCAACGCTAGGGAATAGTCCTGGCCAATAAAAGCTTGCCACATTTTTTTTTGATAAAATAATATTAATTAGTTGTCCCGGTAGCTTAATTTTACTTGACAATTATACAAGTTAATACTTTCTTTAAATAAGAACTATTAAATTGTTTAAATACTTAAAAATATAAATGTAATATAATTTATTTTCTAAGAACGTTTGATGCGTTTGATGTTACAAGCTAAGTATTGAATAATGTTACAATTTAAAACCTTATTTTTAAGTAGGTATCATATTTTATAAGTCGCGTAATTTTTAATTTTCGATGTAAACGCTATGTTGTCACAATAATAATATAAGTACAAATTATAATAATCCACTTTTTTATTCAAGTTGTCATAATATCCGATCGAAACTTCTTAATAGTGCCTAGGTATTAAAAATAAGATAATAAAATAAAAAATACGGAATGAATTCAAAAACAAATGTTTTTATTTTTATCTTGTTTTTGTGTACAAAATATTGTTTGTAATTTGAGCAAATTTTTATCTAGTAGGTAAGTACGTATTTCTACTTTATTTTGTAAAAATAAATTAAAAATATTTACTTTTTCTATAAATGTTTTAATAAAAATACATGATGTACTTTTAAAGCACTGCATTTATTCATAGATATAAAACAATCATACCTAATTACTAACTGTCTATAATATAATTAATTAATTGGTGATCTATTCATTACTAAATATGCCATTTAGTTGATATGTTGTAAACTATTATGAAGTACTTACAAAAAAATAAGTAACGTGATCATTAAACACAATTATTTATACTTGAATTTTTTTTGTTTTTGTAAGTCTGTAACTACTTAGTAGCTTGCTTTAGAGCCACCAACAATTAAAGTGGTCAAAATCGGAACTAAACTGCAACTTCATTAATCCTTCCGCCGTCGGTCTGAAGAGTGGAAATGAAATGGACAAACCTACTTTGTTTTATTATTTAGCTTTACATTATCCCTATTTTCTAAGTGAAATTCTTTACAATTAAGTTGGTAGCAGTCTACGATACTACGTAATATAGGTCCTAGTGTTAAACTAGTTTTTTTGACGTATAAATTTACTAGGAGAGAATTTATATAGCACTGTTTGTCTTTTGTATTCGATTTACCTGTGAAAAATAAAGTTTATGTAAAACGTAATGTGTGGTGTTAATGTAATGTAAAAAAGTAATAAATGAAACTCGAGTTGTTATGACAAAAAAAACCATGATATTGTGGTGTCCGGGTCCTTTATGTAGAATAGACCGTTTGCCGTTCTGCCTGGCAGCAGCAGCAGCAAAGGCGAAACGGTGACCCTTGATCAGCAAGACCACCGGTGGGAAACTTCTGTGCAGCAATGCCCGTGTAAAGATCCACGCTTTAAGTATTCCCGCCGCCATGATGACAATATTATGTTTCGGTCCGGAGGATAAAGTACAAAGGCGGAAAGTCTTACACCGTTGTAAGCGATAAATTTCATTTTATTCCATTGGCCTAACACTTCAGCTACAGGACGGCGATGCACCGTCAACATCTATGGTGTCGATAGGCTGCGGATATATCTTACCATCAGGGTAGCCACGTGCTTGTTCGTTGTCGTAAAAAAATTAGATAAATATTTCGAATTTATGTCTACTAATGCCATCTGTTTGTAAGTTGACAAAACTGTTTATTAATAACAGTGACATCTGATGTCATAAAAAACAATTCAAACGAATGGTGGCACTCTAGCTAATACTTAAAAAGTAATATAGATGGCACATATTTCATTGAAAATATCCGCAATAATATTATATAGGTACATATATATTTTTGTCAAAGATTATGTACCTTAAAACATTTTTTTAAGTAATTTGTCCTTTTTGGGACCAGCTAAGACCTTTTGGCCATGTATTAATAAATTCTTTTTGTTGGTATTTATTTTCAATTTAATTCTTAATTTCTTATTATCACATTTTTCCCCTTTTCTGTAACGTCCATTTCCTTTACAAAGTTTAGAGATGATTTAAGTCCTTGAATACCTACGTCTTTAGTTTGTTATTCCTTGAAGTTTTCATGTTATGTTTCGCCGTTAATTTCTTTTATTGTATTATGCATTATCCTTGAATTTCCGATTATTTACTCACAAAATATAAAACTAGCATTCTAGTTGCTAAAATCATATTCTTTTACGATGGCGCCAAAACTTTTACGACTATGTACTTAGGTAGGTATGCTATTGCGTTTTTCGTTTTTTGGCATACAGATTATGAAAACCTTGGCCATGATCAGGACCTACATGAGATTTTCATGATAAAAGATAACAAATACCCAAGTAGGTGGCACTTGTGGTGGTAACATTGATTTTACCGGACCATCATCTTATATATGGGACTTTAGGCCAGATATCTTGCGCTCTATCAAGGGTAACGACGATTGCAAGCAAATATAGCGGACTAATCCGAGCAATCTGATGCACAGCACTCTACCTCTCAGCTATCTCCTTTAATTAAAGTAATAAAAAGAGACAAAACACTTTTAGTGCAGTCAGATGTCTGTACGCGGCAATTTTACAGCTGTCTTAACTAATCTGACATATCTAAAATGTTCCATCTTCTTTGTTTTTGTTTCATTTGACAGAGACAGAGCATCCCGACCATTGTCAGTTTTTTTACAAATCTTGTGAGCGATATAAGCTCATCATACTCATGTTGAGTTCTTCTGTGAAGAACTTTTTTGCTAATTTGTTTTTGAGAATTCCAACATGGCGTTTTTTCCAACACTTCAGATACAGTGTTTGCTTCCTTTTTTGTCAGGTGTAAGCTAAAAAGCAGTTGGATTTCCTGATGCTGAGAAAAACATAATGTTAACAGATATAAAATCATTTCAACACCGCTAACGCCCATGCTAAAAATGAAAAAAAAATCATTTTCTTTTTTTCTTTTTTGTGCATTAAAAAACAAAACGAATAAATAGATGGCGCTGTAATAAACAAACGAAAATAGCATGTTCGCTAGTTTTAAAATAAATAAAACCTTTTTGTATCACATACTTGATCAATACTTAGATAACGCACACACACAGTCTTTATCGTTATCAGTGATAACGTCATTGCTATATTTCGGCTCATACAATGTTATGGTGCGAGCGAACCCACACGTATTGTTTAGTGTTTTTTGATATAGTTACAAATGTCATAGTGAGTAATAGTCCATATGTGCAGTGTAGATAACTGATAAAAAATTATGTATTCTGTGGAACAGATTAATATGGCCGCTCCCTAATAAATAATGTAAGTAGATAGTTCAATGTCAACTTAATAGTTATTTCAATTAAATATAGCATATAAAAGAAACAAAAAAATATTTATATATCTTCCAAAAAGTTTAACAGAACCAATACTCACAAACAAATAATATAGTAACATATTGGTGTCTGTACGAGGATACCCTGTGTCAGCAGATCACTAGGCCTCACTTCAGACCATTGACACTACTGTATTTCTACACTTTAGATAGAGAAAGATATAAAAACTTGATAAACAAAAATAAAATTTTAGTAATAATATAAGAAAAAGGTTAGTAGTTACATATTTCTACATTCCATAAAATATTCCTAGTAAAATAGGTACACACAAAATTATTCTGTAGATTAAAGATATTTGAGATAAGACGACGTTTATACGACGTTTTCAAAATCCCAAACAATTTTCATAAATTTAAAATAAGGAAACTAATGATTGGTTGTTTTTCGATTCATATCTTTTACATTGTAAAAAATCTACGGGATCTATTGCAGTCATTTAATTTAGAACTATCTCTTACCTGCACGAACCTTTTACCAACTATTAGGAAACATTAAAAAATATTATAGGAGCTAAAGTCTATGTAGGGTGTCCAAACAGTAATGAGATTCATTATTTTTTAATTAGAAATGTGCAGTAAGTGCCGCAAATCCTACTAATACTTTTACGCTCGAATGGCTTAACAGATTTGTCTGAAATTTGGAACAAAGATAGATTGAGACCTGGATTATCATATAGGCTAATTTAATCCCGATCGCACAACGGTTTCCTACGAAAACGCGGGCAAAGCCGCAGGTAACAGCTATCTAATACTTTTAAAACGCATATTATAAGGGGGTCAGATATTAAAGTTGATAACTGCACAAATGTACTCTCAATTTAAAATTTAATGAAAGTTGCTGAAGCTGTCTATAATTGAAATTATAACAAATAGGCACGGAGTTGCAAAAAAAAGCGTTGTAATATTTAAACACAACGTAACGCTTACACCAATATCGAATTGTCGATATTTCACTCTGTTTATTGTTTCAATATTGTGATTTCTGCGTGACACATCAAAAGAATGTAAAAAAAATAGAATCGATAGTTTAAATTTTAGAAAAACTTACATTGTTTTTAACATTGCAGTGTATAAACTAACAGATAAATAGGTACAACTCGAGCCACTTGACAAAACATGCTCAAAAAAATAAAATAAAAACATACTCAAATTAATAAAAAACGAATCAGAATAATTGGTGTATTCAATGAAAAGTTTTTCTATGATATTGGAAGGTAAACAAGCAGACGAATTCCCTGATAGTAAGAAAAAATTAAAGTGGCAGGAATAGGTAAGGCGGTGGTACCAATCCAGACGAGTCGCTGCGAAACTCTACCACCTAGTTCCTACTAGGATACTACTACTGTCAGAATGATGATACACCAATGATCGGAATGAATTGAAAGGTAAACAAGCAGACGACATTTCCTGATAGTAAGAACAACCACCAAAAGAACCAAAAGTAGCAATGGTGCATTGTCAACCTGAGGCCGTGATGTTAGACCTTTAGCAAAAGTAAGTTTACCGGCTACCCTACTGGCACTGACGTTATGGCGGCAGGACAAGGTAAGGCGGTGGTACCAATCCGGGCGAGTTGATGCAAGACTCTACCATCTAGTTAGATGTCACGTTGCTAGTGACGGGAAAAATATGCTCGCCTTTTACGAGGTGCCAGGAAAGAAGGTAGATGGTCTATTTTACAAAGCAGCTCAGGACCAACACAGGGAAATTGATGATAAGTCATATATGCAAACGTAGTCATATCATAAATCCCCTTCAATTTAAGGACTCTATTGCAAAACTAAGTGATTATTGTTTTTTTTATGACATTGGAAGGCAAACAAGCAGACGGATTTCCTAATGGTAAGAAATTCCCGCCGCCTAGAGACACCAAAGGTGGTAATGGTAGCCAGAGGCCGGGATGTTAGGCCTCGAGCAAAAGTAAGTTTAAGTTAGTCATGACGTTATGGTGGCAGGAATAGGTAAAGCGGTGGTACCAACCCGGGTGAGTCGCTGCGAAACTCTACCACCTAGTCAGATATCACGGTGTTAGTGACGGCAAGCCTATGCTCGCCTTTTACGAGCTGCCTGGCACAGGAAGGCAGATGGTCTATTCTACAAAGGAGCCCGGACCAACACGAAATGAAAGGTATTGTTTTCCTTCGCTAAATTAAATACATAAACTTTCGTATAAAGGAATTAAGTACGATTTGTCTATCTTAGTCCATATTTGTCGAAATGAGTCACTAATAATCTAGATGTACTTGTACTAAGGACTAGCAATTTTGATAAAATTATATGATTCACTTCCTTTTGATTTGTATTAAATCATTACAATAAAATACAATACAATAACTTTTTATTGTGCACCAAATACAAATAAATCACAAATACATTAAAATAACTTACACTAAGAAGATACACAAAGGCGGCCTTATCGCCAAAGCAGCGATCTCTTCTAGGCAACCCTAAAGTATGGAACAAGATTTAGCGAGATATTTTTTAATGGTGCTCTTAAAAATATAAAAATGCATCTAATACTAGACGTCACAAATTATTCTAAAAGCAGACGCTTGTTTTAATTATTAGTATTTAAGACAAACAATAAAAGTCAAATGCAAACTACATTACATTGAATGCAGAAAGTGACGCTTTAGCATACTTTTGAAAATATGAATATTCTTAATCATTCTTAATCTTTTGCAGAAATAATATAAGCGTTTGAGAGCATAGAGTTTGTTTGGAGTTCCAGCCATAGATATGTACAAGAGCGACCTAAAAACTGTACTACAACCGAGTGTTATCAACTGATAAAAAAAGATAAATTTGTTGTAAGGTGTGTATGAAATAATTCTGCCATTAATTAGTTGCGTAAAGAGGCTATATTTGGTGAAGTGAAGACGTGAAGCGATTGAAATATTGTAAGAATAAGTGCAGGTGTTCATTCATAATTCATTAAAATAATGTGATGTGGCTAACTGATTAAAGACTTTGCGGTAAGTGAAAACTTTTAACCTAAAGATATTTTGGAAACACCAAAGAAAAACGATATGTGTATGTAATAAGAACATGCTTAAATAATTATATTTAAGCATGCTCTTATGATTTTCTACATAGATATTAATCTACGTAGAAAACGTGTGTATGTACAATTTTTGTACAGACTGTTTTAGGACCAAATGAGTAAAATCCCAAGTATTTTGTCAGCTAGATATTCTCAAATCATTACCACATAATTTTTTTTTACCGTCCTCTTCCATAATAGAAATATTCACTGTTCCCACGTTTCAACTGAGACTTCACAATACTAGAACCATAGACTATCTTGGATTATCGACTACCAAAACTGTTTCTTCACATTCAGCTCGTTACTTTAGAGTTACATAGAAATGTTAGTTCTCTTACAGTAAATATTAGATTTAATGTATCTTATGGTGGCACTCCAGGACATTAGGAACAATTTGACCTGTCACCTGGTACTAGGTTCCATATTCAGGTCTTATGAATGTTCAGCAAATTTCAACCCAACCATCTTGAAATGAGGCGTTAAGCTACTTCGCGGTTCTGTAGACTTTTTTGCACCTACAGAGTTTTTAGATGTTTATAAGCAGCGGCAACCATCCAACAGAGAGTGAACAGCTTGCTATTTGCCTCCTCTTCCATTAAAAAAGGCAATTTTGTAGACTCACTCAGTCGCAATCGCAGAGTCGCAGCCCTGTTTTCTAAAGGTTTAGGATACGATTTTCAGAAGAAAGAATCTGAAACATTTCATTTATATAAATTATATACCATTTTAATTTCAGATAGTGATGAAGCAGACGTGATGATTTTATTACGTGCTTCAGGCCTGCTGATGCTGATTCTATTGACAAAATCAGAAATATTGGATTTCGAGGATAATACAAGTGCCTGTTATATTTGCTCATGCAATATAGACAAAACAATTATTGACTGTTCACAAAGAGGGCTCACCGATATACCTGAAGGAATAAGTGAAAAGGTAAGTTAATGTATTGTTAATGAATAGTTAACGAAATAGGCTCAAATCATCATCATCAGCCTGGCATTAATCCCGCAGAATCCTGCCTTTCATAATTTGCTTCTTCGCTTTTTACAGACTTAAGAATATTTCAAGGTTCTGGGCTCACATAAAATTTAAATTTAAATTTCCACATTTATCCAGCACCATCATCACATCTTTGGGGGTTTCATGTATCAAGACATTTATTCCGACATATTCTCTAGATCTGCTTGTGAAGTTACGAAACCCTGACAAAGCCTTGAATCGCTTACACTTATAAATATTTCGAGCTGTTATTTTTATCGTTGCTTTTAAAAAAACGGCTATATTCAAATAAGGCATTTAATTCAATACTGCTACAATTAAGCCTTCTGTTTCAATTGTTTCGAATTAATTCAATATCTGTTCAAAGGTTCGATCAGTAACTGGTTTTTAAATTAACTTGACATAAATTTGCCTTAAAATTTAAATGTAAGCAATTGGTTTTAACAAGATACGACTATGTTGTTTGTTAAAAAAATCGTGTAAACGCAAATATGAGCAAAAAATTATTCACAACCCAAAACAATTACGTTTAACCAACTGATACAAGGATTATCCAAAGCGCAAGCCAGTTAAGCAAGTTGAAGGGTAACTCGTCCAAACGTTTAATTGAGCTAGGTATATTGACACTGTTGTACTCGTTACGAATCCAATATTGATAAACAGGTACTAACATGATGACATAACATTAGAAATCAAATTATCATTAATATTTTTAATGTGAATAATTGAACCAAATAATGTAACCAAAAAATGTAAAATAACCAAAAAACCAATGAATCAATGTTCGATAAATATTTTCCTCTTGTGTCACTATTATCGCATTTCTATTTTTTTGCTTTTCCACACAACCATTTAAGTTATTTGTAATATTAAATTACTATTACAAGACCCATCGTCAGAAAATTCTTAGACTTGTATTCTTTCGTTTTTTATAAAAAATAGACAACCTTATTTCTTATTTATGTAGGTGTTTATGTTTTTAATTTCAGGTTACCAGTCTCAACGTTTCATACAATGAAATAGCCACTTTTCCGGAAAGCTTAAAGAAATTTTACAATTTATTAACATTTGATATAAGTGGAAATCAGCTGAGAAATATACCAGAAGATGCACTACAAAATTTAACTTCATTAGAAGTTTTAATTCTATCCCGAAACTATTTAGAAGAGTGGCTGAATATTAACCCTAATGTCTTGCTGCAACCAGCAACTAGCTTAAAAACTCTAGATTTATCTCAAAATAAATTTAAATCATTATCAAATCTGGCGAATCAAGAACTCTTAATTAGCTCATCCTTAGAAAATCTAATTTTAGATAATTGTGAAATAAATTCTGTATACGGAAGATCACCGCTTAGTGGCCTCAGCAACATAAGAGTGTTAAAAATTAATAGCAACCCAATAACACAATTCCGAAAATTAATATCACCTACTTTGCGAAGCCTTTATATGAGTAATTGTCAACTCAGTTATATAAATCATGACGAACTTTCTTATTTACCGTCATTAGTATATTTAAAGATGTCACACAACTTTCGCTTAGAGTTATCTACTAACACCAATATAATATTTTCAGATTCCCTAAAATTTCTAGATATATCCTATTGTAATGTATTTCAGCCAAATTTAAGAGGATTTCCTAATCTTAGAAGAGCTATAATCAATCACAATATGATACGGTATTTAAAAAGCAATGAATTTACAAATAATTCAAAATTAGAGTATTTAGATTTATCGTACAATAATATAGGATCTATAAAAAGTGACACTTTTCGTGGTCTTAGTATGATAAGATATTTAGATTTGTCTTGGAATGAAATAGCCCAAATACCAGAAGATAGCCTTTTGGTCATGCCTTCACTGACGCAGTTAAAGCTTTCAAGAAATTACTTAACAAGAGTTGGTCACCTCAAATCAACATCTTTATCAATTTTGGATCTTAGTTCCTGTGAAATAAATACAGTGGGTAAAGACTCACTTGAAGGTTTACCTTCAGTCACAGACTTAGATTTATCTCACAACCTTTTATCACATATTCCAGATAGTATTTCATCAAACACATTGAAAAATTTAAATATAAATTATAATAGAGTCAGTTCTGTTAGTAATTACACTTTCTTTATGCTACCACGACTTACCAGTTTAAGCGTTGTCGGCAACCGCTTTACAATGATTTGGAACAAGTCTTATTTTGATTCCAATTTATATTTGGAAAGCCTTGATTTAAGCGACAATATGTGGCGTTGCGATTGTTCGGATGACAATATGTTCGATTTCTATGAATATGTGACATTAGAACCAAATAAAAAAGAAGAATCATATAATCTTATATGTAACAGTCCCATTCAGGTGAACGGTCAAAGTTGGTTAGAGGCGTGTTACTTTGTATGGCACCCCAATGAAAAAACAGCTAACGTAGACAGTGTTATTTGGTTCATCATAGTTATGATAATTGGATTAGCGTTATGTCTCATATTAGTTAATGCTATTAGGAAATCTATGAAGAAACGGTTAGCAACAATTCAAGCAGAAAGAGAAAGACAAGTAGAAGAAACTAGAGATAGACTTAGACAGTTAAGAATACGTGCAGAACAAGAAGCTCTATGCAACACTCCAGATCCTCGTGATTTGATAGCTCCACCTTCATATACCGAGGCTCTTTCCATGCCTAAATTAAACATATCGTGTCATTCGCTAAACGAAACTGGTACTGGAAGGACAAAACGAAAAAGAGGGCGAAGAAAAACTAAATCAAGTGGAGATTTGTTGGAAGAAACAGAAAGAAACGGTAATGTACCAGTAGACGATATTGAGTTAACAGATACATCCAATGACAACCGCAGAAGACGACGTCGTCGGGTACGAAAATTTGGTAGTCATGAAATAGCAGAATTAGATGATAGTCCTGGGAGTCGTCGCCGTCGTCGTATGTCAGAGTATGAAGTGGAAAGTGAAAGCACAACAGTGGAAATAGAAGCAGAGATGGAAAGGCGTCCACTTCGTATGAGAAATCGACGTCATTCAGATGATGACATAAGGGAAAGTGATTTTTAAGAGACTTTAGATATTGTATGTTATTTATTTTTTAATAATAGTTTATAGAAGCAGAAAAACTTTATTAATAAATGTACATAACAAGAATGTATTTTTATTTAATATCGTTTTCAAAATTTCTGCCTATTTCAATGTATATGTAACTTTAATAACCTTTCTTTTAATTTTTCTTATTTTTATTTATATCCAAACCACCACCCTCCAAGGACACTATAGATGTTATAACCACCTCGCTGTTCTAGAACCTCGGGACTAGAACACGCCAATGCCTGAAAAGACAAGTTAGATGGATGTAGGTACCTGGGAAGACCAAGGTTGATATTCTATGATCAAATCGCTTGGGATCGTTCGGATAATATCTGAGGGTTGAGTCTTCGAACCCGACGTGTTATAAAATGTGTGGGAATCTAGAAAGGTCTGCAAAGAGCGTGAGATTTAGCACTCGATTCTCACTGCCCTGAAGATATAAAAGGCACTTGTGATGCGTCTGTACAACTTATACGTATATTGAAACGTATTACCTAGCCAAACATATATTACTATTGTCCAAATTGTTCCATAACGTTGTGACAATAAGCGCAATAATATAAGCACTACGCTTATTGGAAGGGTCTAAGAAACAACTGCTCATAAGGACAGGTGTTCACTGGCGACTAGTAATTGAACTTACTTAGAATTCTACTTACTTAGAAAATGATCCAAGGATGTTCGCTACATGTTTAGTATTGTGGAGCTAGGGGACTGGGACTACGCAGGGATTGTATGACACCTATGTCCAGCGACTGAAATGATAATGATGATTACATTTTTTACTAAGAAGCTCTTCTGATGCTTATTACATTGATGATCTAATAAAGGATTTTTTAAAGATAACAAAAGTCTTAATCTAGCTCCTGCCAGTTAGTATTGTTACTAGCATATTGTCTGGGGCCAATCAGACAGATCAGAAGTTTTGTGATAGCCTAAAGTCAAGTTTGGGGATTATTTTGACTTTTCAATCCTTTCTTATCTTCATATTTCTTATCTTTATCGCCTCTGTGGTCTAGCGGTTCAGTTGTTGGACTTGACTGCATGAGGTCCTGGGTTTGAATCACGGGTCGGGCAACAAAAGAAAATTGGGTTTTTCCAATTTTCTAATAAAAAAAAATGTTGCTCGGGATAGGATACGTGCCCGGTTGGCGATAGGCTTGCTACCTATCACATTGTGGGACTTAGTATCTTCGGCTAGTTGTGGGTACCCTGGTTGTGCCTCTGCCTACCTCTTCGGGGATATGGGCGTGAAGATACTCAATCCTTTCTTCGGTATCTAATCAAAGACACCGTGTGTTATTATAAGAAGATCCATCTTCTTGCTTTTCTTGTAATATTACTGTGTCACGTGTATAGTTGCAAAGAAATATAATAATCATTGCTCACGACTTATGACCTGGTATTTAGAAGGAGGGCAAGGTGCATTCAACTGTAAATAGAACAAGCGTCTTGAGCCTTAGCAAAGAACCGCCATTTTCTACTTGTGGATAGATATCACATTTTTATTTGCAAGTGAACATACATTTTTTCGACACCACTAATGAATGAGTCTTGCTTTTAATCAAAAAACATTTTGATTCATTTAACGCCATCTAGTGACTGTGGTTATAAAATCACAGGTATGATAGCTGAATGCAAACTTTGACGTGGGAGGTTTTGGCGCTATCGGGAGAAAATATGGTCGAAGTTTTTTCATTATTATTGAATTTCGTGTTAATATTGAGTGAAATTAGTCAATTTTGGTGGCATTTTGTACAATTTTGTTCAGTGAAAGAGCACAAATGAAATAATCATGAAGAAATTAGCGTATCGTTTATTTCCTCGTTGCCGCCAAATCTCATTACAGAGCTTGTGTAATGAGCCACCGCTTTACCCAAGAGCCTGACATGACTTCCTGACCACTTATAACTGATGACTAATTATAATTGATATAAAATTCGATGCAAATTTCTACTTGATAAGAGCTAAATACTAACGTGAAGGCCAAAACTGTAATAGGCCTTTTAATAGGTAAATGGGCTATCTAAAACTGAAAGAATTTTTCAAATCGCAACAGTGGTTGCTGAGATTAGCGCGCATAGCATATTCAGTAGGTATGAGAATCGGCTACTATCAAGTTTTCATACCCCTACGTGATAAGGATGACTCACCCCAATTCTTTTACTATAATCACATTAATAAAAAGAGCAGAACGTCTGCCGGGTAAGCTAGTACAATATATTTGAATTTTAAAAATCAATCGGATCAATCGGATATTATCCGAGGGTAGTGTCAAGAGTCTCCGAAACCGGCGTGTTTGTATGAAAAGGGTAATGAATGTGAAGGAAGCAAGACAGGTTTGTCAGGATCGTGAGGTCTGGCACTCGATACTCTCTGCCTACCCCGTAAGGGACTTGGCGTGAAGATATGTATGTATGAAAAAGTATCTTCATACCCGGTTTCGGTTTGTATGACAAGGGTAATGAATGTGAAGGAAGCGAGACAGGTTTGTCAGGGTCGTGAGGTCTGGCACTCGATACTCTCCGCCTACCCCGTAAGGGACTTGTCGTGAAGATATTTATGTATGCGTATCTTCACACCCATATACCCGAAGAGATAGGTAGAGGCACAACCAGGGCACCCACGACTAGCCGAAGATACTAAGTCCCACAATGTTAGGTTTCTCCAACCGGGCACATATTCTATCCCGAGCAACATTTTTTTTATTACAAAATTAGAAAAACCAAATTTTCTTTTTGTTGCCCGACCCGGGATTTGAACCCGGGACCTCCTGCAGTCAAGTCAAACAACTGAATCCTACCTAGACCACAGAGGCGATAATTTTGAAGTGTTTGGGAATATCTAATCGAGATATTGGTTTGAAACTGTTTTCACGTTTTTACCCTAGCTTTTGTCCATAATTTTGTATTATTTAATAAATAAACTGGCAAAGAGATATTAAGCAATAATTTAATAAAATTAAAAAAAATCTATTCAAACAACACTGTCAAATAATTAAATAATTTTAAATAATATAATTTATAATATAAATTAATAAAACACACATTTTGATATGGTGCCCTCATATCAAAATTTGCTGTTTTATCCCAAGCAGCTTATAAGAAGCGTATCTTTTTCGTGTTATAATTAGATTGCGGAATGCTAAAAGGATTTAGTGGGTCGAAGATTCATTTTGTAATCAATGCAGCAACCTTAACATCAGTTGCGTTGGGTTCAGGTTTGGAAGTGAGAGTAATATTCACATTTACAAACAAAAAGACAGACATATCTGTTTTAGATCCCATTATCGATCAGCCTTATGATAATTAAATCATGAAGTTTCCCAATTTTAGCATTTCGCGTATTACTTTGCATTATTTGCATATAAAAAAACAAGAATCTTACAAGTAGAAAAAGAAACAAGAAAAACTAGGTTCACTATTTAAGCCTATTTTGTACTAATTAGTGCATAGTAGTGTTTAGTGTCACCTCTGTGGTGGTGTGGTAGACTTGACTTCATGAAGTCATAGGTTCGATTCCTGGGTCAGGTGACAAAAGTATAACGTAGTTTTCCAAATTTTCTAATGAAAAAAATGTTGCTTGGGAATGTGCCCGGTTGGCGATAGGCTTTCTACCTATCACATTATGGGACTTCGTGTCTTCGGTCAGTCGTGGGTGCCCTGGTTGTGCCTAAGCCCTCATCTTCGGGAATATTGGCATAAAGATACTTTTTTTACAGTGTCTACTACACACTAGACAAATAGGAATTTTAGTTTTAAAAAACTGTGTTTATATTTTGTTACAACATCTTAAATAACAAAAATTTGTAACAAAAATGAAACTACATCTTATAAATCTCTTTACAATGAAATACTTTATTTGTTCAATATTTTGTTCCATATTATTTGAGATACTATTGTTTATAGTAATATAACAATGTCCATAAATTAAAAGAGAAAAAAAACAGGTCGATGACTTAATACACAGGTTGAAACATTCAAGTATAATAAAATAATTTCAGATAATATTAACTATACAAATATACATTAAACACATTCTTGCATATATATCTAAATAGCAATGTTACTTATAAAAATAACGGTATCACAATCTTATTTAACTAAATTTAATAAAATTATAAGGAACTTATTCTTACACCATGAAAGCACTAAAGATTTTAATTGTATATTAAGATAAAATAATTTTGAACATTGTCTATTATTATTTTAAAAATAACATGCATTTTTAAATTGGAATAATGTTGGTAAGTACACAACCTTTGATCTAAACAGAAATTGGTAATAAATAATCATTTTCATTGATATCGTGCAAATAAACAACTTCCTAAAAGATGAATTTAAATAACGTAAACTTATAACTTTTACACCTTACTAATTACTTTTATGAACATGGCAACTTTTTACACGTATAAAAATATGTTCTAATAAACGCTCATAAACTCTCATAAATATATACCACTTACATAATAAAGGCACTGTCGACTACAAACACACTTTGGCAGTACTTAATGCAGTCATGAACTTGACACCATCCGCTTATATTGTTCCTTCAAAAACACACTTCCAATTTTAATCACAGAAAATTGCCAAAAGTTAAGTGTTTGCTAATTGACACTTTTATTTAGAACGTATTTAATGTCCCATTAAAATAAATTTCAAGTGGTGGATTTACGCATATTGCCATCCAGAGACGGTGTTATGATTATGTCACCTGCGTTCGATCGACTTCTTGTGACTAGCACAGGTGTTTTCGGTTTCGGAGTCTCTGTCATTTTTATTCTAACTCTGCCCATGTCCGGTGAGTACACCGGTACATATTCTCGGGAGGGTGACAAATAATCTGAATCTGCCACTGGATCACCATTAATAAGTGGATGAGACACTTCTGATTCAGCATTATCGTTTATTCTAGTAGCATCATCACAAGGCACAAAAATATCTTCACTAGATAAAGAATTTGTATCTTTCCTGGAATTGCGTCCCGTGGGTTCAGAATCAAAAGAAGTTTCTTGAGGTGCATTTCCATTGGCTAAATTATTATCTATAGAACTATTTTTGTTCTGATTTGTATCTCTAGGGCTATCAGTTCGTGGAATATTATTATCATTTCGTTTGACGCCATTTGCCATATCACCGTTTTCAGATTTCTTTTGGTGTTGTTCATGTGTTGGTACAAGTTCATATTTCCCGTTAACTTTTTTATCAATAGAACTATCGGTTACTGCAGGTTTACCTAGTAGTGATTTGTTCATGTCCACCATTTCTTTTGAAGCTTTTTCTACATCTCGTTTTTGCTGTCTAAGTAATCGTCGATCTCTTCGTTTTCTCATTTGTCCCTTTGCAATCGCAAATCCTATCAGACCAACGAGAAGAATTACTATTAAAGCAATGCATACATAAGTGCCAGTCTTATGAGTTGTACCATTTTCATCATCAGTTGGATTTTGTCCCAGTACTTCGGCTTGAGTTACTCTTATTTGTTCCGAAACTGTTGTATCTCTGGATGCTTCTAAAGTAGAGGATTTAAGTGTAACTATTTCCTCATCAGTTTTGCTATGCCAATCAGGGCCACCCTGGTATATTGTTGGAGGTGAGGGCATAGGATATTCTAACACTGAAGAGTTTTGGTCATCATCAAATATTTTAGGAACGGGGTGAGGATTCAATTCTTCTACAAACGGAGTAGTAGTTTCTACAACTTTTTCAGTCTCTTCTGGGTAATCAAAAATAATTCCAAATCCTGATCCTTCTCCAGAACCTTCTAAAGCTTCAGTGGTAGTGTGCACGTTTTCTGCTGGTAAAATTTCCTCCTTGGCAAATAATTTGTCATATGATTTCCGTTCTACGAAAGGTTCAATAAATTCACTCATTGTCGTACTTTCAGCATCACCTGACCCTTCTATCTCGTTTATAGGTGAAGGTGATGTGTAATGACCAACTCTCATAAATTGCAAGCTATCATCATCTTCCTCTTGATGTTCACCATGAATAACATGTCCATCCTCAAGATCGCTAAGTGCTACTAAAGGTAATGATTTTAAGGCAGAAGTTTCATCACCTATTCTGATGGCATCCACTGGTTGATCGCCCATCATCATATCTAAGTAATCAATCTTGGGTACCTTACATATTTCTTTTGTTTTTAATTCCAACCAAGATCGTCCTTTTAAGTGTAAAGGAGTTGCACATTTAACATTATCGATGAAAATATTAGAAGCCAAAAGTCGATCGCGAGCAACAATATTGTCGCAAGAACAGTCTAGTGGATTTCCTTCTAATTCTAAGTGTTCAAGGCTTATTAAGTGACTGATATCTGATGGTACATTACGTAGTAAATTGTTAGTTAAATCCAAGGAACTAACACTAGTAGGCAAATGCGTCAGTGAGAGTTTTTCTATTCTGTTGTGTGCTATGTTTAAATGAACCAATTTCTTTGCGCTGTACAAAAACTTGTTAAGGTCTGTCAAACCATTGGTAGATAGATCTAAAGTAACGACTTCGGACAATCTATCTAGCTCATGTGTTATTTTAGTAATGTTATTATGTGAAAGATCTAAAATGTTGATATTATGATGTTTTTGACGGAGTGTGAACTTGTAGAGTTCTGACAGACTGCTGCATGTAGCACGGTGGAGACCATCACGTGTAGTACTGCAAATGCAGCTATCTGGACACACAGCTGCCAGTATCGGTGAAAGAAGTAAGGATGTCACCAGAACAGAGATTTTTGCATGTAGCCACGCCATTTTCTTATTTTGCCACCTGAAATAGAAAACAGTACAGTGTTAAAATATAGGTAGATGAAGTGGTTAGGGCAAAAAGGGTATTGGGGGGACATCCCATTTAATTTTTATTTTGTTTTAGGTAACAAACAACTAATCGGTTTTTGCAATAGCAAGAAATACCTGCCGAATATAAAACACGAAATACTCCTGTTTCTCAAAGCTCGCTCATTTGACAATTACGAACTTAAACACTATAAATATATTATAGTTTATTTTATTTGCTCTTGACAGTAATCAGGAAAAATGTTGTGAGGATAAATTATTTCCTTTTTTTTCTTCCTTCATTGTTTTTCTTTTTAGGGATTTTTTTATATTTACGACAGATTGGAAAATTGTTTTAGCATTTATGAAAATATTCGTAGACGGTAATGATTGTTTTATAATTTTAATATAAATATAAATACTCTTTAGCAAGAGGTTGTTTTAAAAAATAAAGACAGATTTAAAAGGATAACAATTCGTCTATATCCGTCAGATACTAATCGTGTGTTGCCAATCTCAGTAGCAAGTAGTTTAGTATACATCCTGTCAACTAGAACATCCGGGTTATCTTATTTTGTGTTTAAAAATATGTGTAAATATTTTGATAAAAAAAACAACATTGAACATGATCTATGGCGCTACTCAATTAGAAGTGGCATTTGGTTTAAAGTTTCAGCCACATATTGTTGTAAGAATTTTTGCGGTTTAATCTACTTCAAACATAATATAATGAAGGTCGCTTTGATAAAAAAATTCAATTTAAGTATATATATTTTTTTTTATGACATTGGAAGGCAAACAAGCAGACGGATTTCCTGATGGTAAGAAATTCCTTCCGCCTAGAGAAACCAAAGGTAGTAATGGTGCGTTGCCAACCAGAGGCCGGGATGTTAGGCCTCGAGCAAAAGTAACTTTACCGGCTACCTTACCCTCCGAACCGGAACACGTCATGACGTTATGGCGGCAGGAATAGGTAAGGCGGTGGTACCAATCCGGGTGAGTCGCTGCAAAACTCTACCACCTAGATAGGTAAGTACATGTTGTTTGAATACAAAATATGTCTGAATACATAATTACCGCTGTATGTCAATTTGTAGCTGATTTACAGCTATACAAGAAACAAAAAAAAACTGCCAGGTGCAAGTCGGACTCGCTCCTGAAAGGTTCCTCAGCAGCAATCATGATATAAAAGTTCTATCATCTATCTATTATATAAAACATAATCGCTAAATGTCTTTGTAAGCGCATAACTCCCGAACGACTAAACCGATTTGGCTAATTATTATATTAAATAAAACGAACACAATAATAAAATTTATTATTGAGTTAACCTAATAATAAAAAGCACATGTAAGTGGTAGTATATAATTAATATTAAATCTTTATTATTTTTTACTTTTTAGTTTAGAAGTCGGTTTTAATTAACGTAGTTATTTTTACTTAACACGTTTTAGTTTATTGCTGATATGATTAAATTTAATAAAAATTAACATCGGGATAGTTGAAAATAGGTAAAAATGCTCATAAAATAATAACTAATGGGCCTACCTGAATCAAATTTTTATGGGACCAATTCGAAACTATTCCGCATCAAACAAAGAAAGAATCACGTAAATCGGTTCAGAAACCACGGAGAAATCGGTGTACATACATAAAAAAATATACCGGCCGAACTGAGAATATCTTCGTTATTTTTTTGAACTCGGTTAATAAATATCTGTGGACCGATTCCGAAACAACCAAATTATGTGCGTCTGATATGGGAGTAAGTAAAATATATCAATACATAGAAATACTACTAATACTATAAATGCCTCTGTCGCCTCTGTGGTCTAGCGGTTCAGGTGTTGGACTTGACTGTTTAAGGTCCCGGGTTCGAATCCCGGGTCGGGCAACTAAAAGAAAATAGGGTTTTTCCAATTTTCTAATAAAAAAAATGTTGCTCGGGATTGGAAATGTGACCCGGTTGGCGATAGGCTTGCCACCTATCACATTGTGGGACTTAGTGTCTTCGGCTAGTCGAGGGTGCCCTGGTTGTGCCTCTGTCTACATCTTCGGGGATATGGGCGTGAAGATACTATAAATGCGAAATTTTATGTGTTTGTTTGTTTGTTAGAATTATCTTCACGCAAAAATGCTTAACCGATCTTCATAAAATTTGGTACACACATTGGATCAACACATAGGATAGATTTTTATCCCGAAATTATTTTTCTGTGGGACCATTAACCACGCGGCCGCGGGCAATATAGTACTAAAATAATTTAATACACA
>NJDD01000085.1:325063-338089 GCA_002245505.1 Calephelis nemesis | reverse complement strand
GATTCCTACACCGATCGAACCCACTCAACTGCGAACTCCGCAACTAGATACCTTGGGTACACGCACACATTCCTAAATTAGGCATAGGCTCGTGGAACCGGTTCAAACAAGTTTCCAAGTCTATTTGGCAACAATATTTTTAATGTATTTCAATTTTTTCGCATAGTTTAAGTTTCGTATATACGATTTTAAAGAAATAGTATCAGTTTAAGGTAGATAGGGCTTTTATCCTGGGTGCCGGAGAGTTGTTTTGTTATTTCTTTTCCTGACTGGCTAACTAACGGTGATAGATTATTATACATAGGGTTAACGTGACCAAATTGCCTGGATGTAATTGATATATTTATATTAAAACTAGTTGACCCAGCAAACTTCGTATCGCTTGACATTAATGCTTCAATAGTAGCGCAGTCTGCCAGACCCAATGTGAAATATTCCAAAATCAACGACTACTTACAAATAAAAAAAAATATTAAAAAAACATTTTCCACAGTAGCAAATTGTGAATCTAAACCATTCTCGAATCCTCTTGCATACACACAAAAAAATCATCAAAATCGCTCCAGTCGTCGAGGAGGAGTTCAGTGACAAACACACAAACACAAGAATTATATATATTAAGGTTAAGATAAATAATGTAGCTTGGCTAGATCTGTAGGACTCGTCACTTGGCACCCGATACTTTGTCTACCCCACAAGTGACAAGGCATGAAAAAATGTCAAAATCACCAAATTCCCAGCTTGCAAAAACTACAGAATACACCTAAATATATTTTTATCGAGTGCAAAACTACACTAGATAAGAAAAACTAATAATGGCAAATGTTATCGCTTCAGCCTTCGTTCTAGAATTGTTTATGGTTGCTACTCGAAATATTATAACAAAATACGCGTTCACCAAAATAGCCAATAATAAATTCTCGGATGAAGTCTTAATGGTACGATGCATTAGCATATTATTTAATACTAGATTTACAGCCTCTTGAACTTCTACTGTTTCGTTTTAATCAACGGTTAAGGAATTTTAATTGTCATAATTTACCTTCTACCAGTTTTCAACCATCTATCCGTAAAGTATATTCGCCTATATCTCTGAATGGAGGCAGAGGCACAACCACCGACGACTAGCCAAAGACACTAAGTCCCACAATGTGATAGATTGCAAGGCGATCGTCAACCGGGCATATTACCAATACCGGGCTACATTATTTTTATTACATTTTCTAATTTTTTGATGCCCAACACGGGGATCGAACTCAGAACCTCAAGAAGTCAAATCCGACGTCGGACCGCTAGACCACTGAGACAATTCCAGACCTATCTCTATCTATAAAAATTAAACAACGAAATGTGTATACTCGCATTACTTCCGAATCACTGGACTTAAATAATTTTGGTGTTCTATTATTCGTGAAGTCCAGAAAAGATTCAAATTTATAATAGGTATTAGTATGGATGTTATTGACTTTAACCACGTTATTCGTTTACCAGTAATCTATAAAATACGAAGAACGGACGTCTGTTTGTTTTTAAAATACATCCATAACAATAGTGGATCGTGGATTTCTTTCGCGATATACTGATTGTTCAAACATTCGATTTGTAAATAATTTTTCATTGAACATGTATGTTATGACAGTACAAAACTGCCATAGATTAAAACTTGGTAGATTAAGAACGTGCAAATAAAAGACAGTAATCTTCTTTATAATTAAAACGACAAAAACCTATTTTTTTGTGATCGGAAAAACAACAAGAAGTAAAAAAATTAAATAATTAAAGTTCAATTATTTAATTGCTTTTTAATTAATAAAAATATTTTTATAGTGACTATTGTACTCCCCACCTATTAATATTGTATTAGACATATATTTATGTTTTTTTATGTCAAGGCTGTCCAAGAAACCCAAGAAATCAAGAAACCCACAGCTCTCCTTATGATAAGAGATAATCGTGGCCTGTAGAGACCACAGATGTTATAGGTGCGTCGCTGAGCAGAGTCGTGGTTGTTAAGTCTAACGTGGAAGTCTGCCGACTACCCTACCCTCTGGACTGGAACTTGACACCTTGATTATGGCATTAATCGGCAAGGCGGTGACTCCCCACTCGGGTAAGTAGCTGCACAGCACTCTACTACCAGTGATCTTATAGGTATTAGTATTATTGATGTACCTATATGTTTTTATAGGAAAAAGGTGACCTATTTCGCTACATAGTATAAAACAAAGTCGCGTTTTCTGTCCCTATGTCCATTTGTATGGTTAAATCTTTCAAACTAAGCAACAGATTTTGATGCGGTTTTTTTAATAGATAAAGTGTTTAAAGAGGAAGATTTATGTATATTTTATACCCGCGCAAAGCCGGGACGGGCCGCTAGTATTACCATAAGTATTAAGTGGTGTTAATTTGGCTAACAAATATCAATGAAACTAAAATTATTCCACTAACAAAATTTGCGACAACAAATCGAACAATCGATATCCGTAAGTACAAATACGTATAAACTAAACGTAAAAAGTTATTTACGCTATGCTCAGGGTCAAAGTTGTTCTTTTTTGTAGGTTTAATAAATTTTCCTAAGACATGATAATTTGAGACTTTTCGTATTTTCCTGTTTGTCCTCGGGTTTATATTGTCACCCTATTACAATAATTGTTATACTAGCTACTGCCCGCGACTTCGAGCATATATTCAAGTGACTATTCATGGTTAGTGTTGCGGACGAAAGATTTTCCTCTTACCTGTTGTTAAGAAATTCATGGTGCCTAGAGACACCAAAGGTGGTAATAATGCATTGCCGAACTGAGACCGAGATGGTGGGCCCCGAGCAAAAGTAAGTTTACCGGCTACCTTACCCTCCAAACCGGAACACATCAATGGCAAGCGCTGACGTTATGGTGGTAGGAATAGAAAAGGCGGTGGGACCAATCTGAGCGAGTCGCTGCTCAACTCTACCACCTAGTAAATGTCTTATGCTAAAAAAAAACTTATAAATCCCCTTTTAGCCGAAAAAAACGATGTTTACATTTTGACTGCGCATAACACTTACTCTGAGGTTTAAAATAATATTCAGGTAGAGTCCTTATAACAATGGAATATATAATTAAACTAATCTAGGAGTACTTTAGTCTATGTTTACTAAACGAAAAGAGAATAAATTAAGTAAAACTTCAAAGTATTAATACTCGTATTCGTATACATTAAGTTTGAAGCCTGCTTATGCGCACACACCTTTTCCAACAAACATGCAACTTGGGAGGTTTGTCGGTGTAGTTAGTATGCTACAGAATAGAGGCATTTCAATTCGTATTATGCAGATAGTTGCGCGACGAACGGTTATGCAACCAGTGGTCACGATCTCCTTCATGCGGTTATTTTAATACGTTTAATATATGAACACTAGCCGACCCGGCGAACGTCGTATCGTTTGACATTAACAACTACTCACAGTGTGTATATAATAAAGCATTGTTTTTCCCATTCTCCCTGTTATTTTCCCGGTTTTTTTATAAGAGCCTTCTTCTGATAATAATCAAAACAACAAGAAAATAAATAGCAATATTGGTCGATCCTTTCAGGCGTGATAAAATGACCACGCGAAAAGGGGAATAATTTACATCTTTAGAAGATATGTGTATGATGTATTAATAGGTGTCATTTCTGGTTATGTAGTTTGTATTTAGTGTATAATACTAATTATTTGTATATGTGTTATATTTAACATATTATAACAGTGTACGCAACGCCCGCACCGAAAAATCTCAATACGAAAAATACCCCCGATTTTGAAACATATTTTATTGGTGTTCTGCTCCTATTGGTCTCAGCGTGATAATATATTGCCTATAAGTCCTATAACATTTCTCGATAAATGAGCTATTTAACACTAAAAGATTTTTTTAAATCGGATCAGTAGTTCCTGAGTTTAGCGCGTTCAAGAAAACAAACAAACTCGGTCTTATAATTTTTGTATAGATAGACTAATAAAGTTTCTAATGGTTGAGAGAAAAAAGGTCGGAAAGTTTTCTGGATCCACGTTATTTTTGCATACGGGGCGATGGGGTCGTCACATCCCGAACCCAACAAAAACTTACAGTTAAGTAAATATGCGACACAGTTTTAGATCATGGCCAGGTCATTACCGAGTGGATTATTTAATTATTAAAATTACGCAGACTGAGGGTCGCTAATCGGTTATTTTTAATTAACAATTAATTAGTCGTTAATTAATGACATACATAGGGGAATGGTAAGGGCATTAACTAATCTAACATTAATGAATAGGAACTTACCTACAAAATTACTTTGTTTTAAGTATATGTAAATACCGTAGCTTTGCGCACGTATTAAAATTATTTACTTCCCTCGGGAATCCGTTTAGATAAAAAGTTTCTTCACGCCCATATCCCTGCAAACGTAGGCAGATGTGCAACCAGGATATCCCTAAATAGCCGAAGATCCTAATCCCCACAATGTGATATATGATAAACCCATCGCCAATCCCAACCAACGTCGTTTTTGTTAGAAAATAAAAAAACATGAACACATGGATCGGACCCGGGACCTCACAAAATCCAATACCGGATCGCTTAACCACAGATGGGATAACTAGATGTCGCCCACGGCTGCGCGTGTATTAAAAATATTTAGATCTCTCCCGAGAACCCATTTAGATATCAGGATAAAAAGTAGCCTATCACTCTCCAGCTTTTTATCTCCACTGACAAAATATAACGCACGGAATATAACATAGCGCGGAGAACTGATGGCCGTTGGGGCAGAAAAGTTCTCGAGTGGAGACCACGTACCGGCAAACGAAGCATAGGACGGCCACCCACGAGATGGACAGACGACCTTATGAGGGTCGCGGGGTCTCGCTGGATGCAGGCCGCTTCCATCCGGTCGACGTGGAAGTCAACGGGGGAGGCCTATGTTCAGCAGTGGACGTCCTATGGCTGAAATGATGATGATGATGATGATGATGACAAAATATATACCTAAACATCACCCCGTTGTGGCTTTACAACGTGAAGTTGTACTTTTTGGGTTTACGTTGTACAAACATGCATCCGCATTTTAAATATCAGTATAGATTATTTATTTATACGGTAAGTTAACGCAGAAAGAGAATTTTATTGCACACCTAACAAAGTCGCGGTTTGACTTAGTAATAAAATAATATTTCTTCAATCATCAATTTTCAGTGTGGTTTGAGTTAGATTAAAAAGAAAAAAGCGCATAGTTAAATTAAAACTTTTCAATACTTATTCTAACTTAACGTAAAACTATTCTAACGTAACTTAGGTATCTGAATAAATAACTTATTTATGTATAAATAGCTTAACAACAAATAGTTGCCCAATAAATGGTTTACCAATAAATAGTTTACCAATAAATAGTTTACCAATAAACAGTTTACCAATAAACATTTTACTGATAAATAGTTTGCCAATAAACAGTTCACCTGTAAATTACACAAAAAAAGTTTACATAAAAAATTTCAAAAATAGGTGATATGTATATTAAAGGTGAAGGACCACGGGGACGATATTTTTAGACAGTGTTTGGCACAACTGGTAAAAGATATTACAAAAAATATTTTGTGTTTACCACAAAATCAACACAAAAATTATCATGATTGAAATGACTTGAGGTTCTGCTGTCAGTTTTCCCAATCATTCAATCGACTAACGGATAACCTAGCGTTTTCTTTTAACCATCAAATAAAACGGAATTCAGCTATTGTGATAAAATTGTCAGTAGGAATAGATAAAACAATAGAGACCCGGGCTAGTATAAATTAGTAAGTATAGTTTGCCCGATTTCAGCATTAAGTCAGTGCTCGCCATTGATATGTTCCGTATTGGGAAGTTTAGTTGGTAAATTGCACACGTAGCCTAAAATCCAGGTCATATAGCAACACACTAATAACGCCTTTAATAAAACACAATCAAATGTGTATTAAAAAAAAGTTAAATTGTTTTATACCTCATTAAAATTTAATAAATTGGACTGGTAAGTTTTTATTTCATTAAAAACAACTGGATATTGTACGGTCACACATCGTTAATTCCTCAAGGACATCTAGTGGTTACGTAGAGTAACATTTATTTTTGCCAAGTATTTCGTGTTAAAATTTTCGTTTATTCTTAATTCGTATATTTATTTGATAATTTAATACCATTAAAATTACATTTTTAAAAGCCTCTGACTAAACCTATGTAGCTAAGATAGTTCTTCAGACTAGTGTATGAGATGATATTTTATAAAATTTAGCCTACGTTTGAAATCGGTTCTTTATCTAAACGAATATTAAATTTTATCACAATTAGTTTAGTAATTTAGCCATGAAAGAGTACAAGAAAAGCAATCATTCACATTTATATTATTTGAGTGTGGATTTTGAAACGAACCCATCATAAAAAATAATCTGTCGGCTCTCAGACCCGGAAATACTGAAATCTAAGTTCACCAAACAAATGCCTGCCAGCATCAGGAATAGAACCTGAGCCCCGTGGTTCGTTGGTGTAGTTAGACGTGTACGGTAACCTCACAGCTAACGAGGCGGCCTTGAATCTTCTAAAGGCAAGTATGTTTATATAATATTATCTTGGATGTGTGCCGATTTGGCGATAGGCTTGCCACCTATTACATTGTGGGACTAAGGGTCTTCGGCTAGTCGTGGGTGCCCTGGTTGTGCCTCTACCTCTTCAGGAATATGGGCGTGAAGATACTTTGCTTTTTTTATAACGTTGGCAGGCAAACAAGCAGACAGATTTCCTGATGGTAAGAAATTTCCGCCGCCTAGAGACACCAAAGGTGGTAATGGTGCGTTGCCAACCAGAGGCCGGGATGTTAGGCCTCGAGCAAAAGTAAGTTAACCGGCTACTTTACCCTCCGAACCGGAACACGTCATGACGTTATGGCGGCAGGAATAGGTAAGGCGGTGGTACCAATCTGGGTGAGTCGCTGCGAAACTCTACCACCTAGTCAGATGTCACGGTGTTAGTAACGGCAAGCCTGTGCTCCCTTTTTACGAGCTGCCTGGCACATTCTATTGGCACGGTCTATTCTACAAAGGAGCTCGGACGAACACGGGGCAAAATTTGCCTATAATTTTTTAATAAAACTCACTCTCGGACTATAGAAATATGCAAAGGTATGATAAAAATGACAGCAATTTTCTCAAAATATTGCATTGAAAGTGAACATTTATTTGCGGTATCTCTCAAGGTGAGGACATCATTGTCTCGCTGGACGGGGGCCAAGTACAGTTCATAAACCAGACTAATCCAGAAATTTTGCATTAATTCGAGTGGAATTACGCATATTAAAATAAGCTTCGTTGCAAACTCGAATTGCATTATCTTTTATAAAAAATAAAAATTCTTCGTATTTATATCAAAACTAGCAGTTTCACGAAGTTTCGCCTGCGTGACTTGGCTTCTACTTCACCGATTTTGATGAAACAAAGCCTATGTCACTCAGGGAAAATGTAGCATTCTAAGGGTGAAAGAATTTTTGAAATCGGTGGAGTAGTTTCGAAGCCTATTCATTTCAAACAAACTAACAAAAAATCAAACCTTTCCTCTTTATAATATTAGTATAGATGAATCCACATTATACTTGGTCATTATATCAAGCCAGAACGGATAGATCAATTGTGCTTAATTTTCTTGTGTCAGTTATTATCAGGAGAAGGTTCTTATGAAAAGAAAAATCGAAGAACATGAAAAGAAATGCGTTAATCCATCCTAACTGTTAAAAGCTGTTAATGTCACGCGATTCGAAGATCGACGGATCGGCTAGTTAACAATAATTAAAGGTTAAAAAAAGTGCAAAAAAACGACTCAATTTTATTAATATGCCATCTAAGTACACAAAAATGCAGTATTTTCTTGGCAGAAAAAGTATTATTATAATTAATTTATGAAAACAGAGAAATCGATTAGCATACAATACCAAAAATTAACACAGAACAACAATAATTATTTTAATAATTAACAGAGAACACAGAACCTCTTCCTTTATTCGTAGCCAATTAAACATCATTTGACAAAAAAAATCTCTGCTTAGATTTTAGTATTTACGCAGGGCTCCTAAGTTAGAAAGTCTTCAAATTCTAAATAAACACAGTAAGCAAATAAAAAACTGACCCCCATAAAATACTTTGGGAATCAGATATTTCGTTCGCTTACTGACTTGGTGCTTGAAAAAATTTTAAAGTGAAAACTTTTTTGAAGTGGGTATAATTTCTAAACTCGCGTCAGGACACGTGACCTGATCGAAAATTCGTAAGATGGCGCAGAGCGCTTGCGCAAATGTTTGTGTTGTCATGTTTGTGTACGATAGCGTAATAAACGAATATTGTATTCTACCACATAAGTAATAGTACTTTCATACTGATAATTAAAGCAACTCGTGCAAAATTATTCCCTACCCATTCCAAAATATCAAAAATGCACAACGTTAATGTTCAAGTTTTCACTTCTGCCGGCACTCCCGGAGTGCAACCCGTCGTTTTTTTTACTGTTTCTTGCAGAAAAACACACTTTGCACTGTGTTGTGTTCTGTTTTTGTTGTTGTTTTACGGCATCGGGTTGCGACGACTCCATCATGCTAGTAAAATAATATATAATTTATATTACTTTACCAATCCCGGAAACCTACTCTTTTTGCACAGAGACTTATGCGCGGTAATCTACGCCTCAGTAAATCCGTATACGTATTTTATGTAATACGCTTAACATATTTACATCACGCAGAAGCCGAACAAGGTTCAAGTACGTTTGATTTAAAGTAATATCATTGACATTGTCCTATTGTTTCATTGCGAATAGCATTAATATTATTTATATGAAAATGCTTTAGCACATACGAGAAGCTAAAATATATTATTGTTTCATAAATAATTTAAATGTCTATTATATGAATAAATGAAGTAAAGAAGCGTGATTTGAGGAGGGGTTCGTGAAGCTATAATTTTGAGTAACTCTGCAAAAAGACTACGAATGTCAAGCAAACAACTAAATTTTAGTAGTTAATCGTTGTAATCGTCTTAAAAATAATTGCAAATATATTTACAGAGATTTAGGGTAAGCAGTACCAACGCTGGCACCCATACAGTGATTAGCTCTTGAAGCTAATAATGCAAATATTAAATAAATGTAGGCGGTAAATTATGTTAGTTTGTTTTTTAAATTATACCCAATTTATTTGGTGACAACACTGGTCACAAGTTGTTTATGCGATTTAGTGAATGCAACACTGTAAAAAAATAGTTTTCGCCGAGATGTCGTGGAGTGTAACAGTTTTGTTGATTCCTAAGAAAATTCGTTAAGGCTTGATAAGTTTCTCCACTTTAAACTAATGGCTTAGGATTAACAAAACAAAACATCAAACGTACATTACGTTTGATGTTTTGTTCTTATATTAGGAACAGATGGATTTACTAAGTTTTTATCCACAAATATAGATAAAAACTTTCGTGAAATATTCTTTTTAAAGGGGCCAACCACTGTAACTCACATTTGTATGAAAATCTAATTCATTGGCATGAGTGCCAATAATTAAAAACACTTTCACAGAAAACTGAGACATTTTAGGCATTGAATCAAGTCAGAATAAAGAGTTATATTGAACAATTTTCAGTTCGTGGCGATCGCCATAGGATAAACAAATACTCGCAATTCCAATCATTGTACTTTTCGAGGCATTGGCACTGCCAATTTTTATACAATACTAGGGGCCAATCAATGTGCCGATATTTGGTGTGACTAGTAGTGATGTGCAAATTATTTACCTGACTGCGTAAGAAAAGAGAGTAATGTACTTGGGCTAAAAGTAAGGAATTTTCTTTTGTATATTTTTGTTCATTTTGTAAGATTTTAGGCAGTCACTTATTTTATCTTATATATATTATAATAATTCTAAATATTAACGGCTGAAATTATTGGTCAGACAGTTTGTGGCAATAGTAATACACTTGCAAGGAAGCTTCTGTTATAATCACATAGAAATGTGTATAGGTAATCTACTATTACTACTATGTATTATTAATAAAAATTATAAAAGGTAGGTAACAGCTTAAATGAATCGCCAGTCGGACAGTTGGACAGTTTTTGGCAATAGTTGCAATGCTTGCAAGCAATGCGTAAGGTGCAAGCAAGGCTAACTTTCCACTAACACCTTTTTTAAAAAAAAAGAACTTATAAATAGCACAAACTCTCTATCCGCAGCGGTTCCAACCACTCTTTTTTTGTACTTGTACGATTTAGCGTGAATAAAGTATGTGAATAAAGTCTTCCTTAACAAACGGACTATTCAACAAAAATAATTTTACAATTCGGACCAGTATATCCTGCGATTAGCGCGTTTAACCAACCAAACAAAAAAAACTTTCCAGCTTTATAATATTAGTATACCTAGATATATTTTCTAAATATATTTTAGTAGGTATAATTCTTTTCCCATCACTATTCTCTTTGGAATACAAATATTGGCACACTACTGATATAATAATTAGCACTGCCAATCATTATACATAATTTTGAGGGCAATAATTATGCCATAGGGGGCCAACAATAGTGCTTTCATGCATTTTCTTAATTTTTTTTAATTACTCAAATTAGGTCTTATTTGAGCACTCTAAATTAAGTTAGAGTTATAGTTAGATAATGTGGCAACAGGAAATCAATATTTTTCAGTCGATATTGTAAGTAATTTATTTTCTATAGACCATCAAAATGAGAAATTTGCTTAAGGTGCCAATAATTGTACTGTTTCCCCTAATCCTATTAATATTATAAATGCGAAAGTTTGTCTGTTTATTTGTTACTTCTTTACAAAAAAAACTGCCTAACCGATTTTTATGAAATTTGGTATACACATAGAAGGCAACTTGGATTAACACATAGGATAGTTTATATCCGGAAATAATATTCCTGTGGGACCACGTGGGCAACGCCGCGGGCAACAAGAGCTATTTAGTTGTTCATAAATGAAAAACATGTGGGCAATCATTACATATCAGAACTCTTTGCGCACACATTAAACTGAGTTTTGTAAATTTACTTCATATTGTGTTAAGCTATGAACAATTATTTGTAAATTTACAATCCTTACGTACAAATTTATTAGTTTTTTGGAAAATTTACAACACCGATATACGAATTACTTCATTAAATAAAATATGTTAAAACATTAATGTATAGAATTTTACTCCAACTTTGTTTAACTGCCATGTAGTTTTAGTCATTGTTGGGTTTTTAAGTAATTTTAATAAACATTTTTGGCAACCAATGTTATCTAATTTTATTAACTTTTCGTTTTTCAAAGTAATTTTAATAAAATTTCTTATAGTGTAGTTCACGCTTCGAAAACACAAAGCACGTGATTATCTAGATCCACACTAATACTCGTTAATGCGGAAGTCTGTTTGTTTATCCTTATTTAACGTCACAACGTAGCTAAGTCACGGTATATTTTTCCGTACGGAGACAGCAAGGTGATGGAAGAGTGACAGAGGCTACTTTTATCCCGATGATGACTTATACGCGGGTGAAGCCACGGGTAACATTTAGTATCGTATTTAAGAGTCCCATATAATCGCCCAATATTACTTATGTGCATCAACATTTTGTACAAAACTGTTATATTACTGATTGATCGCCGATGTGGTCTAGCGTACCGGCGAGGCGTCAGGATTGACTTCTTGAGGTAATTGTAACTCACTGTAACGTTTTCTGTACCCCCCGTCACCCTTTCTAAACTTTACGTAACACTTAAGTGACTATTTCACTCTAAAGTCGCAAAATATTATATTATAGTTTTTATCCTTAGTATACTTTCTCTATAATTGCCTTTGCGGCATTAATACTAAATAAAACAAGAGATTTTTAATCCGCAACACCTGCGTATTTTGATTATTTTTTAAAATTTTTGGCTTTACACACAATTGTTTTCGCCCTTCATTATCCTTTTTCAGCTTTTTTAAATAATAAACTCTCAAAATAATGAAGAAGTTTTAATTCCCATTTTTTTCTAAAAAAAAAGCAAAGTTATGTAACGTGTTGTAAACCCCTCCCTCTGCCCCTGTAACACGTCATCGTAACGTTACACGAGACCCTCCCCCCAAATTGCGTTAGGTAAAACTTGAACGCTCCCTAGGGCACTCCTAGAGATCGAACAAAAAATGTGTTTTTTCAATTTACTATTAAAATTAATCGGTTATAGAGGCGTGAAGGTAGGTACTTAATTAACCGCATCACTAAACGGTCGACGAAAATAAAACAACATCAACTGACACCGAGACACATTGACACAGTGAATTGTTGAAAAAATATGTTTATTGCAACGGGCAATGAGCCAACAGTAAACAGGTGGTTTGAGATATGACATCCGCAACTGGTTGGATGTGAGAGCTTCATTGTTTTTGGCTTAATCCTTGGACTTGACTTTAAAAACAATCTAAACATTGAGCTAATCTAGTCCAGATATAATGCACTAACTCAAAATTTTTAAATCAAATCTATTAAAAATTAGATGTCGAATTAAAAATTCAAAATATCTGAACACAGAGAACTCTTGAAAATTAATAGCTTTAAAGCTAAAATTTGCGCTAACTAAAAAAATATGAACACAAAGAACTATTGAAAATTAATAAGTTAAGCCAAGAGATTGCTAGCTAGATCTAATAAGATGTTAATTTGAGTTTTAATACAATGATGTGATTGGCTAGTTATCCAAATATTGCATCAACTTAAAAACATTATAAATATCGCCTCTGTGGTCTAGCGGTTCAGTTGTTGGACTTGACTTCATGAGGTCCCAGGTTCGAATCCCAGGTCGGGTAACATAACAAAATTGGATTTTTCAATTTTCTAATAAAGAAAAACGTTGCTTTTGATTGGAAATGTGCCCGATTGGCGATAGGCTTGCCACCTATCACATTATGGTACGTAGTGTCTTCGGCTAGTTGTGGGTGCCCTGGTGCCTCTGCCTACCCTTTCGGGGATATGGGCGTGA
>NJDD01000085.1:299019-325056 GCA_002245505.1 Calephelis nemesis | reverse complement strand
AAAAAAAACATTATATATCTAATAGTAATGTGTGCAGGACCAACTATATTTGGTTTTAAATACGACTCGGTTGTGAATAATTATTGGAGTGTGAATATACGTTGTATTTGACGTAAGGATTATTTACGGTGTAAGTATTGGCTAGGTTATGAATTACACTAACTCAAAACTGTTAACACGAAAAATCGTTTGAAATCCCCCGTGTTGGTCCGGGCTCCTTTGTAGAATAGACCATCTGCCTTTCTTTGCCAGGCAGTTCGTAAAAGGCGAGCATAGGCTTCCCGTCACTAACACCGTGACATCTGACTAGGTGGTAGAGTTTCGATGCGACTCGCCCGGATTGGTACTACCGCCTTACCTATTCCTGTCGCCATAACGTCACGACGTGTTGCGGTTCGGAGGGTAAGGTAGCCGGTAAATATACTTTTGCTCGAGGCCTAACATCCCGGCCTCTGGTTGGCAACGCACCATTACCATCTTTGGTGTCTCTAGGCGGCGGGAATTACTTACCATCAGGAAATCCGTCTGCTTGTTTGCCTTCCAATGTCATAAAAAAAATTGGAATATCGAGCCAAAACAGATTTATGTGACATACGCAAAATAAAAATTTTGAACATACGAGTACAGTAGTACTATTTAAATTATGAGCTTCGGCTATATTCGTCATGCTTCGGAAATTTGAATGTATTTTTAAGATATCTATATACAGTAATTAATCATTTCACTTTAATTTAGATTAGGTCTGCCAATTTAAAAATAAAAGTATAAAGTGTAAAAAGAAAAAGTGTAAAACCGAAGCGCATAATTTAAATAGTACCTAGTACTGTATGTACCAAACTTAAACAGATGGCGTGATCGGCGATATTAAGTTATGCCAATCTTAAGATATGACTTCAGATGTTAGCCCGGAATTTAACATTAAAAATACGAGTGTCTTAATATAGCTATATTATATTCTCTGTTAAAAGTTTTTCTGTATATTTTCATATCGCAAGTAAACTACTGGTTCAATTTTGAAATATAGTTTTGCAACATCTTGAACTGAAGAAAAACCTGTCTTAATGAATCGCTTGTATAACTTGTCTGCTGGAGTAATTAATTTATTAAACTGACACAATGTTAAAATCAAACATCATGCCATGGCATAAATTCATGTTAACAATTCGGAAATAGGCAAAAATAACTTTATCTAATGGTAAAATATTATGACTTATGGATCAAATTTTAAAGGAAAGATGGCAGGCTTAAAAATACTTTTATTTGAGAGGGAATTTAATTTCACCGTAAATTGTACCAAAAGAAAAACAACAATGACCCTTATTCTTGTGTTATTGAGATTTATAGTACGAAGGTTAGTAAACGTTTAGGTTTGAATGTTTGGACTTTGAAATATATTCATGAAAGAGAAAATGTGTCACAGTAACCATCAGGAAATCCGTCTGCTTGTTTGCTTTTTATTATCATAAAAAACAATACCAGTCATCATATACTCCAGTACGAAACATGACGATACGGAATGAATCTATGATCTTGATAGTAGAAAAGCGGTAGTACTAATCCGAGCGCAATTAGAGTGCTGTACAGGAGCTCCTGCACAGCACTCTAATTATGCTCCTTTGCAAAATAGACCATCTGCCTTCCTGTGCGACTATCAGCTCGTAAAAGGCGAGCATAGGCTTACCGTCGCTAACACCGTGAGATCTGACTACGTGGTAGACTCTCGCAGCAATTTGCTCGGATTGGTACCACCGCCTTGCCTATTCCTGTCGCCATAATATCAGCGCTTGCAGTTGACATGTTCCGGTTAGGAGGGTAGCCGGTAAACTTACTTTTGCTCGAGGCCTAACATCCCGGCCTAATGGTGGCCACGCACCATTTCCACCTTTGGTGTCTCTTTGTGAATTTCTTACCATCAGGAAATCCGTCTGCTTGTTTACTTTCCAATATCATAAAAAAACTAAACATTAATGGACATTGTACACTATACAAGCACATGATGTATCTTACATAAATATTACTATCTGTTTTGTCAAATGTTATCTTCGGATTTATCGCGCATTAGCCATTCAGATGATTGCGTGGCAAACTATCATTATAGGTTATCTGTAGAACATAGATTAATAGATCCAACATGTAAAGATAGGATATGTAATAGACTATAAACAAAATAATGTTAACATTTTTACAAATCTATATTTTTTTATAATTTTCTGAAGTATTTGTAACGGAGACGCTCATTTTTTTCAAATGCATAAATAACTAAGCCGTCCAGAAGGAATATTTTGAATGATATATATATACAAAATTCATAGTCTTATACAAATTTTAAGAAAAAAAATCAGTTTGGACAGTCTTTGACCTACATACTTTGAGAACCTACATGCACCGTTTTGTAATTTTCACTAGAGTTTGCTGACTAATAGTCTATCTCTTACAGCTAGGAATAAATTGACACAAGTCTTAAAGAAAAGAAACAGAATCTAATCCTGTCCATGGTGAAATTTTTAATATTTCAAAATTTGTGTAGATTTATTCCAAAAACGGAAGAACTTCAAAAATTAAAATACCTTAGTCTTAATCTTAACGCCCATATCCCCGTAGAACGAGGCAGAGGCACAACCAGAGCACCCGCGACTAGCCGAAGACACTAAGTTCCACAATGTGATAGGAGGCAAGCCTAAGGAGTACGTGAAGATACTTTTAAACATAAAAATACTAGAACCTCATTTGCAAATCATTGTAAAAGCAAATAAAAATCAAACAACACTTAGTAAAAATCTCACTGGCTACATAATGATACTTATGTTTAACTTGACTGTTTGCCAAACAAAGAGTTGTTATTTCAACAAAAGTGAACGCTAAGTAAACATTTCAAAAATGCTGTCCTGAATAATACTGATTTCACTACAATTATACATTCTTAAAAGTATTTTTTTCCTGTTTGAATTAGCAAAAATCTTAAAATATAGTTATACTAGCGGCCTGCCCCGGCTTCCCACGGTTATGAAATATACATATAAACTTTTCTCTTCAATCACTTTACCTATCAAAAAAAAACGCATCAAAATCCATTGCATAGTTTTAAAGATTTAATCATACAAAGAGACATAGAGACAGAGGAAGCGACTTTGTTTTGTACTATGTAGTGATTTTCAACCGACAAAAAACGTAAGTTTCACCATTCAATGTATATGTTTTTGTTTAAATTAAACAAATATAACTTTCTACAGAATCACAAGATTTTGATCGTTTTATTTTTGATAATGTCGAAGGTACTATATAAATTTTGACAGTTAGGGCAGTTCTTTTTGTATCCAAACTAATTCATATTAGTAATTCATAATTAATGCAAAAGCAGTGTTGCTACTGTAATGCCAAACAACTTAAGTGATTGAGATAAAATTTGAAATGGATATAGGTTGAGACTCCAGTTCAAATATTTTTCCAAAAATCAACCCTTATGGATTATAATGGGTGATGAATATTTGTATGAAAATACGCTAACAAAAGGTATATATTGACGGCGCGTAGCCCTATCGCGTGATGACGACGGTGTAGTACATTTCGGCTGTAGGTATTAAATTCAAAAAGAGACCCGAGTCGAGTTAAACTACTGTATATTATATTACCGTGAGAGCATTCTATTACCGAAGTATTTAATAAATTGCTATGTTAGTTGACAAAAAGATAATTCATTCACTGCTTTCAACATAATATTTAAATAAAATAAAATCTATGCACCGACGTAAATAGCAATGAAACATTGTGTTTATCGTGTTCAAAATGACGCCTACACTTGACACTTAAAAATTACAAGTGCCAAATGCAATTAGATGACAGAAAAAAACCGATGTTATTCACAAATAATTTGTAATTGCTCGTTTGATTGGTACAACCGAAAACACTTTTCCTGCCTCTATAACGTCTTTGCTCGCCATTGTTGTGTTTCACGTGACTTGCAATCACGGCATATGATTCCGGCCGTAGGCCAGGAACCCATTGAAAATATACAAAATCCCGTGCGCCGTTTAAGATCAGTTAGATAACAAATAAACGTACAAAGGAATTAGACTATACTAGCTGTCCCGGCGAACTACACAAGTTCAGTTGTATGGGAAAACCTAAAATGGTTTTCCAAGTTTCCTCGCAGCTTATCTCCATAGAATATAGAAGATGTAGTGTTGTGTGTCGGTACCATTTACCGTAGTATGTTTAGGGAAAAAATATTTATACGCAACATATATTCTCAGACTTACATATTGTGCTTATAAATGTTATCAAAATCGGTTCAACCGTTTCGGAGATTTTTGCTAACACATATTGTGACTCGAAATCCATACTAACACTATTAATGCTGTTGCCCTTTCAGAGCTAAACCGCTGACCTGATTGTGACGAAATTTGATATGCATATGGGTAAAGATTAAAGTTGAAACACAGGGTCATGTTTTTATTTTCAAAAATTAACCCCCAAGGGACTATTACAGGAGATAAAAATCATATTGTATTCTACGCTGACGAAGTCGCGGACAGACAACTAGTTTTTGTATATTATAGAGATAAAAATTAATATATAAATAAATAAAACTGATTTGACTAGGTACTTAATTTCAATGCACTTATTTCGTAGATAAGTTTGTTCATTTGTCATTATTATTAATATCGTGGTATCTTTTAATGATAAATGATATTGACAAGGTCGAATAATTCGTCATAATTATTATGTTGCTACGTATTAATTACTATCTTACATATATATCTTCACGCCAAGTCCCTTGCAAGGTATCAAGTGCCAAGTTTCACATTTCTTGCCAACCAGCCTAGCTTTCTCCACATTTGTTAATCTTTTCATACAAACACGCCGGTTCCGGAGACTTTGACACCTTCCGATAATACACGAGTGACTCTCTTGGTACCTACATCTGTCAACATTTTATAGAGTATCTCTTACACCAATGTTTCACTTGCCTTTCTTTTCACATGACCGAACTACCGAAGCATGCCCATTTTACACTTACGCTTTCTTTCAATCCCATTTTTTCTTATAACCCACACTCTTACAAGTTTACACCCGCAACTTCGCTTTTCCTACTTATACATTTTTGTTTTTCTCAAAGTGATCTCTTTTTATAGAAGAGAAGAGAAACGGGTACCCTAGTACGATATATTATTTCACTTTCACGTTTGGATTTGAACTGCATTTAGGGGGCGCCGTATATAATTACGCCCAGGGCGCTGTTGGTACATGCTATGACCGCTACCGACCTCTTTGCTCTGACGTGGTTTCCGTTACACTAGACCATATAAAACATAGCTGAGATTTAAGCCCCATTTTTTGTTTGTCTTCTTACCTATATCTTAATTCGTCGTGGAAAACTTACTGAAGCGATTATGATCAAGTTACTATTTAGAAGATATTGTCATAACTTTCAATGTACGATAGAGATAATTTTGATAAACTTAATGTAAGCGCAAGTTGCAATAACCAACTTCGATATCAATGACTACGTAATCTAAGTACACAAAAGTTTTTCTGTCAGTATCCCTGAGATCTTGATTTTGGACTAGATGGCAAAGACCCTACCTCACAAGTGTTTTGTTTCAAATAAAGAAATAATATTAGGAAGAATAAAAAAAAGTATTTTCACCATATTATTCTCATATCCCCGAAGAGGTAAGCAGAGGCACAACCAGGGCACCAACGACTAGCCGAAGACACTAAGCCCCACAATGTGATAGGTGGCAAGCCTATCGCCAACCGGGCACATACCCAATCCCGAGCAACATTTTTTGTATTAGAAAATTGGTTTAACACAATTTTCTTTTTATTGCTCGACCCGGGATTCGAACCCGGGACCTCATGCAGTCAAGTACAACAACTGAACCGCTAGACCACAGAGGCGACTACGAAGAAACTAATTATTATAATAAACTCCGTTTTTCGAAATCAGTTAAAAAGAAATATTAAATCCAAATTTCCGCTGAAGACTTAAATCTATTATTAGGTATATGTATAAAACAAATTCGAGCTGGTTTTACCTTTACATCGAAATTGTTGGAACGATAATAAAGAAAATTGGTTTTTTGGTCGGGACAAAGTTCGACGGGATAGCGCGTATTTAAATTAACATTAAAGGCAATTAAAGCTAATTAACTGCAGTATTAATGTTAATAACTACAACATCGCGATATAAAGAGTTAAAATGAACACATTTGACTTTGACCCTGACATTCGCCCACTAAATACATAACCGTCGACCTATTTATTATAACTAACAATAGATCCAAATATACAACCAAAAATTAGTACCATGTTGGTCGAGTAGCTTGCGTACACGCCTAATTACGCTAACTACGAGGCTCGGGTTCGATTCCCGATGGGCGATTTAGATATCTGCGTGTTCGGGTCTGGGTGTGTATTAAATTTGTTCTGTAATATCGCCTGTGTGGTCGAGCGGTTCAGTTGTTGGACTTGACTACATGAGGTCCCGGGTTCGAATCCCGGGTCGGGCAACAAAAAGAAAATTGGGTTTTTCCAATTTTCTAATAAAAAAAATGTTGCTCTGGATAGGATATGTGCCCGGTTGGCGATAGGTTTGCCACCTATCACATTGTGGGACTTAGTGTCCGGCTAGTCGTGGGTGCCCTTGTTGTGCCTCTGCCTACTCTTCGGGGATATGGGCGTGAATATACTTTTTTTTCTAAATTCCAGAAGAAACAAATACAATTAAAAAATGTACAGTTTCGCTAAAGTTATTTAAGTAACTGACAAGATTTACGACTTCGTGATAAACATAGACAGAAGAGAGTAGTTAGTTTTACGTGTTCTGAGATTGTTATTTAAAAAAAATAGTTTTATCGTAAATATGTTTGCACTTGTTAGCAAAAGTGTTTAAGTGGTCTGTCACGAAAAATATTTGCACTTTTTAGCAAAAGTGTTTAAGCGATCTGATAAATAACTGCAATAACACTTGAACTGTCATTAATCAAGTGGATCTATCTACAAAATGTGACATTTAAATTATCGTTAAAATTGATTTAAAATTTAAGTTTTTTATTTGGATACGTTGCCTCTAAAGTCAATTACTTTTTTTTCAAAACACATAAAACCAAGTGTGTGAAAATTATGATAATAGTATACTAGATATCTAGTTTAAATTTTCAATCATTTTTTTACATTCTTTAATAATCATTTGGGGGTTGATGTTAGAAGAAAAATTAAGACAATGTTTCGTTTTTCATTTCATGCATATTAAATTTCTTCTACACCGGTCCAGCAATTTAGTCGTTTCATAGTGAAACAGCTTAAGGGTCCATGTATGCTAAAATACGTAAGCAGTATAATGTTTTTTTTACATACAAAGCAATCATGGATCTTGGTGACAAAAATACACAAGATTAACATTAATATGCTTTACAAGACTAGTGTTTCTAAAACACGACTCATTTCACTTTGCTCGATAGAAAAAAATCAAAAAGTTAACCCTGTTTTGAAAGCAAAACCCAACTGTCTACTTCAATTATGAAAATATCGACACCAGATTTAACATAAACATAGATAAGTACTATACCTAAAAGATAAGTGTTTCAGTTTTAACACTTTTTTTCAAATCACATTTACAGTGTCAAAAATAGTGATTTGTCGCTTAAGACGTTTACTTTAGAGCGCTATAATACTTCATAGTAATCATGGAACGGGGGAGTGCAGTGATTGGCTCTTCTGGCTCACTAAGTATGGGGCCTTAAACGAGAGAATTTTGCATTTGTAACATTTATATGGAAGTAAGGATTTATGTCGTTTTGATTTTAATCAGAAAAATGTTAAAATTAGTATTCTATCTTCACCCACAAAACTAATTCTATTTCACCGCTCTGTTACGATGTGAAAGAGGTTCAAGCAATTAAAACGCAATTTCACATTTATGAAGTTGCATGCATAGCCAGAAGGTGTTTATTTTTTCGCTATAATTCTATATTTTTTTTATTTATCTGTTATCGTAGTTAAAAATATGATAAAACTTATTATAATATTTTTATGTTTAACGCAGGCTTGCGTGAAGATATTAAGATGAACATGAATATAAGATGTATGTTTACACATTAAGCAGCAGGTTTTACATTACTCCTTAACATAAATGTCAGAATTCTGAAGTATTTTTTGTAGACTATATTACTATCTAAATGTATTACTTCAAATCGTAGTATATTATATTTTTCAGTCAAAATAATGAAACACGTGTATGTATCATGTACACTTTTACTTAAGGTAAATTATTATCACCTAAAAAGTTATACGCAAATAAAAATGATTAAATTGTAAAAACCGTGAAGTTAAAAACAAGTTAGTTAGTTAAAAACAAGTTAGATATTGACCGCCTCGTTGGTCGAGTGGCTAGCGTACACGCCTAACTAGATCGACCAACCGCGAGGCTCGGTTTCGATTCCCGACGGGGGCAGACATTTGTGTGATGAACATTTAGATGTCTGCATTTCCGGGTCTGGGTGTTTATTAAATTTATTCTGGTATCTATTTAAGTATTTCTATGTATTAGTATCGTTAACTAACACCCATAACACAAGCATATAATTTGCTTACTTTGGGGTTAGATTCAATTTGTGTGATTTGTAAAAAAAAAAAGTTATTTGAAAAAAATTAAGTATACTGTCTTAGTTTTTGTAAACAGCGCCATCTTATTTCTAGTCGAATTCTGTATTGAAATGTAATTCAAAAACATTTATATCTTAACCTCATCGGGTACGTACTAAACATCGCAATTAAATTTGCGATATTAATTACTTAACGAATAAAAACTTCAACACAATAACATACCTACGATGAAATATTGGTTGTTTGTCTAATATCATAAATACGCTTTTTTTATATCTGTTTTACGCAGTATAGGATATACATACAAAATACTAATAAACTTTATTATATTCTCTTCTCAGTTTAATGGTTTTGTGTCGTCTATGGTATAATATCTACTTATTATTCATTTTTCGGTTAGTACGAGAGGTATAAACAGATTTTGAATGAAGCTAAAGTTATAGCTTCTGAACAGCTTACAGAGTAGACAGTAAAAGAAATGGTTACGTATCAAAGCATGCATATAATAATACAACAGATGGATTAAAAGTTCAAAGTATATTAAATTACTAATTGTTGTTGAAACTATAGATTCGATTAATAGCCTTTTGTTTATGCTGGATAATGGAAATATTACATCAATTAAACTGCATTATTTCATGATCAACTCTTAACTAAACTAATTGTTGAACGAGCAAACTGATGACATTTTTTTAAAGAGAAATAAAAAATAAAAAAGGAAATGAACTGCATAATAACATATTTACAAGAAAAACGTTAAATATAAATGGACAAAGAAAGGATTGGACTCATTTTACCGATTATGTTTTTGTAAAACGATTATTGTTTATTTGGTGCAATAGGTATAATAGTATCTAGTCAATTGTAAAATGCAGAGCACGATGACAACATGACATTAACAATAAAAAGGTAAAGTTAGTCATCTCTGACGCCATAATTGATAAGTCTCATGCATATTGATTTACAAGGAATACGGCACTTACGTCAACTGATAAATTATGTCAACATTTTATAAATTTTGTTTTGCCCCGTGTTAGTCCGGATTCTTTGCAAAATCGACCATCTGTCTTCCTGCCAGGCAGCATGTAAAAGGCGATCATAGGCTTACGGTAACTAACACCGTGACATCTGACTAGGTGGTAGAGTTTCCCAGCGACTCACCCGGATTTGTGGTGGTACCAATCTGGGTGAATCCGGGCGGCCTTAACTTTCCTGCCGTCATAACGTCAGAACGTGCTCCGGTTTGTGGGGTAAGGTAAATTTACTTTTGCTCGAGGCCTAACATCCCGGTATTCATATTTTTAAATGAAGAAACACTTGTACTGTTTTACGTATCACTTATATTTTATTATTTTATAAATAGCCTACCGGTTTCGCTTTTTACAGCATCATCAGGGCTAGAACTTAAATTCCCCGGTCTTAGGTTGGCAATGCACCATTAACACCTTTGGTGTCTCTAGGCGGCGTGAATTTCTTACCACAAAAAAACGGAAAATTAAATCAGGGTGACTTGAAAATATTTTCAATACTTTCAATAAGAGACGATTTTTTGAAGAAAATTCTTCTCTTTATTTTTATGTTCTTTCTATACTATTTATAAAGATTGACTGTCTACTTTGTTGAGACATTTATGATGATATGAAGTCAAAATTGTCCAAAGACCGCATTGCTTTTAATACATCTCTATCATTAAGCATTATATTTGCCTTTGACTAAGACAAATGTAATTTAATAAATGATTTAAGCGCAACAAAACAAACAAACATCGACTTCAATTAAACTGTTATGTCAGTTTTAAAATCAGTTTACAAATGACAGAACAATCGATTAACACACACAATAAAAATTGAAGTCGAAAATACACCATCTTTTTAAGTCGATTAAAAACTAAAGAGATAACAAAAATTTCACAGATAACTTTTGGCTTTTATAAGTCAAAGTCGGAAGTGACGTATTGTAATTAACATACAAAAGCTTCTAAGAACATCAACCGAATATTTGTTGAAATTAAACAGAGTTTACCCGGAAGTGTTGAAACGTACCTTTAAGCTCGACATAACGTAATCAGTGATAAGTTATCCGGTAATCTATATGACGTCAAAATATTCAACGATTATCCTCTATTCACCAACAATAAATAAATATCAAAAATGTTCTCAAAATGTATACCAAAACATCAATATTTACTAAATAAATTTATTATAAACTAGCAGTTTCACACAGCTTCGCCTGCGTCTCTTGGCTTTTACTGCACCGATTTTGATGAAACAAAAGCCTATGTCACTCAGGGATAATGTAGCATTCTAAGGGTGAAATAATTTTTGAAATCGGTCGGTATTTTCGTAGTCTATTCATTTCAAACAAACAAACAAAAAATCAAACATTTCCTCTTTATGATATTAGTATATAAGTATAGGTAATAAAAATATCTTGGTTTTGCTCTATCGCAGGTACTTACATAAGTACCTAACAAAATTATGAATTATCTCATATACTTAAACTCCAAACAAAATAGTGTAAAAAATATGTACGTCATAACAAATAAAATAAAACGAAAAACTTTTTATTTCTTAAAATATACAATTATTGGCACTTTAGGGCACACATCTTAAGAACTGGGCTATCTTAGGCGCAAGTACCTTAATTATATTAACGGTTATAAAAGTTTTTATCCATACAGTTTTGTGGTATATAATATTAACAAAAACTTTAGATATTTGACGTCAGAAATACTGACCATTATCCTCTATTCATAGACACTGAATAACAAACAAGGTAGTAAAATGTTTTTAAGGTTGTGCGTCATTTTAGTAAAAACTTATCTGAATAGATTGCGACTATAAAATTAACTTCTTTTTACGGTGGAAAATCGAACCTTGATAGATTCGACATGTCCGTCAGTCTGTCTGTATGCCACAGCCACTTCGTATCCAAACTATTAGGATTACAAAACTGAAATTTGGTAGATATATTTATTCTATAATTTGTATTACGCTTCTTATACAAACATGAAAAAAATAAAAGAAAACATATTTTTATAAAACCTACTTAATAAGTAGGGAACCTTTTTTACAATGAAACTGAGGTTTTTAGAATTAGTTTTTCTTAAAGTCATTCTTTTGAATGATAGTCATTTCCTCTGTGATAAAAAGTATACCCTTCTCTAATTTCTAAAATAAGAGAGCAAAAAATTAAAAAATGTGTGCCAAATCTCAAAAATACTTGGTTTGATTAAAATGAGTTCAGCATTATAATTATAATTTCGATATTACTGTTAAAAAAGCATGTATTTACGCCTAAATAATAAACTTCTGAAATGAAAGTGATTAAATTTAGCAAAAGTGTACGACCAGGATAAAAAAAACAACTTTTTTGTTTTAATCTTCAAAGTCGTATTCATTGACGAGTGAGATACTATACGATAGAGAAGTTGTAAACAAAAACCAGTAATGCAATAAAACTAGAAGTAAATCTACTTGAATTGACAAATATGTAGGTAGGAGTTACTTATTATTTGCGATTTTATAACAACGTCAATGAACCATTATCAATGTTCTTGTTGACTTTGTCAATGACAATCTCAGTACAAAATCAAGCAACATTTCAATAGTTAATAATATAAAATAATATAAAACAGTGAGATCCGAGAAAGAGTTGGATTAAAATAAAGTGTTGGTGTTAAAATGCGAAAGGGAATGCTTCGTGGGTAGGTCATGTAGAAAGAATGACAGATGAAAGATTGCCAAAGCAGATATACAATGCGAATGTGGATGGATGTAGGTACCCGGGGAGACCAAGGCTGACATTTCACGATCAGATCAATCCGGATATTATCCGAGGGTGGTGTCAAGAGTCTCCGAAACCGGCGTGTTTGTATGAAAAGGGTAATGAATGTGAAGGAAGCAAGACAGGTTTGTCAGGATCGTGAGGTCTGGCACTCGATACTCTCTGCCTACCCCGTAAGGGACTTGGCGTGAAGATATGTATGTATGTAATAATATAAAAACAATTACATAAGATTGTTACTAAGTTAAACTTCGCCAAAAGTATTTGGGCTAAGAAGTTAGATTTTTTTTACCCTCTTGCTATTAAGGCTAATAATATTGCTATTAAGTTATCATTATATTATATTACATAAGTATATTATTTCCGTTATTTCATAAAGAGTCTGTCAACACTGTCTGTACTCGGAACTTAATTAGTTCAGAATAACCAATAAATTGGCATTCGATTGTAGCCATTCAGTTTAATTAAAATCAATTATCTTCGTACTTATTCAATTCTCTAAGAGTTTGTCCTTCATGTGTTAACTTTTTAAGTTTTACTGAAAGACTTTTTCCCCCTGTTGTCCGGGCTCCTTTGCAGAATAGACCATCCGCCTTCCTGCCAGACAGCTCGTAAAAGGCGAGCATAAGCTTACCGTTACTAGCACCGTGACATCTTACTAGGTGGTAGAGTTTAGCAACGACTCGCCCGGATTGGTACAAGCGCCTTACCTATTCCTGCCGCCATAACGTCAATGCTTGCCGCGAACGTGTTCCGGTTCAGAGGATAAGGTAGCCAATATTAACTTAAGCCAATATTATTAATTTTGCTAAAGGCCTAACATCCAGGCCGCAGGTTGGCGACGCACTACTACCAACTTTGGTGACTCCAGGCGGCGTGAATTTCTTACAATCAGGAAATCCGTCTGCTTGTTTGCCTTTCATTGGCATCATTAAAATATATTGAACAATCTTCCAATAAATGCAAAGCTTCATGGGATGTAATTAAAAGCTCATTTCAAAATAAAATGTCTAAACGTGAGATTGAACAAATTAAAATTAACAACTTAGTATATATACTGATTCTCAAGCAATTTGTAATCATTTTAATGAGTTCTTTATAAATCAGACTAAATCATGTAAAGAACATCAGCCCAGTTCTACATACAGCATAAAATCTCATAATTTGTCTAATCATACTAAAACTATGTTTCTGACACCAGTAGATGAACATGATATAATAAAGTCTATAAATAACTTGAAAAATACAACAGCAACGTGCTATAATAACAATATAAGCACATCAATATTAAAGAATGTTGCCAGTGTTATAGCAAAGCCTCTTTGACATATAATTAATTTATCATTTTTAGAAGGTAAATATCCAGATCGCTTAAAAAAGTCAAGCCATTATTTAAAAAAGGGGATACTTGTGAAATGAACAATTATAGACCTATAACTTTAGTTCCTGTAATTTCTAATATTTTTGAAAAAATAATGTATGACAAATTATACAGCTATTTAATTCATTTTAACTTATTAAAAAATAATCAGTATGGATTTAGAAAAGGCAGGTCTACAGTATTTGCATGTTTTGACTTAGTTAAGAAAATAACTGAATGTCTTAATAGCAAAAAGTATCCACTTTCTGTATTTTTAGACATGAGTAAAGCATTTGGTTTTGTATCACACGAAATTTTGTTAACAAAACTTGAGAGATATGGCATTCGAGGTAAATCGTTAGATTGGTTTAGAAGCTATTTAGAAAATAGAAAACAGTGTGTTGAAATATCTAGACTAAATGGTAACCGCAAAAAGGTCTACACTTCAAATTATCTTTTTAATGTCTGCGGTGTACCACAAGGTAGCGTTTTAGGCCCATTACTTTTTTTAATTTACATAAATGATCTGCCTGATGCTATTAACCATGATTCTGTCTTATTTGCCGATGATACCACACTTCTCATCACGTGTAATAATAGAAGTGATTTAGTTAAAGAAACAACTGTAACTTTAAATAAAGTGATAGAATGGTTACATGAGCATAATCTTAAAATAAATCTTACAAAAACGAAATTAGTCGAATTTCAGGCACACTATAGAGAAACTAAAAAAATACAAATATTTTTAAATAATATTTTTAAAGAGAATGTAGATTTTACCAACTTCTTAGGAGTTAAAATTGATAAATATTGCAATTGGAAATCACATATTGACTCTCTATGCAATAAAATTGATAGGTTTGTATATGTATTGAGAAGAATAAGAGAAGTAGCAGGCTTGGATGCATCTCTCTTAGCTTATCATGGGTATGTATCTTCGGTTTTGCAATATGGTATTCCTATTTGGGGAAATTCTGTAGATTTAATTAGAATCTTTAGAGTACAAAAGAAGTGTATTCGCGCCATATGTAGTGTTAACCAATTGCATTCATACAAACCACTTTTTAAATCACTTAAAGTTTTACCTTTACCTTGTTTGTATATCTTGGCTGTATGTGTATTTGTAAAAAAAACATTATCGTTTGTTTAAAACAAATGCTGAAACGTTGGGAATTTCGTGTTTTAGAAATAGTGAGAAATTGCATGTGCCGAACCAAAAACTTAATATTTATAAAAATAATGTTTACTGCATGTCCATTCGTATATACAACCAAATTCCTGATAATCTCAAATCTCTTCCATTAAAAAGATTTCGAAGGAAGGTATTTGACTTGTTGTTAGATAAAACATATTATAGTGTCAAAGATTTTCTTTTAGAAAAGAATTTATAGTAAAACAACTAATAATTATTAACCAAATATAATGAATGAAGTATGGTTGCCGAGGAGTTTGTTTCGCCGTTTCTTCTTCTGTCTGGCTAGGTTTGGAAACGGTGGTAGTTTACGGTAGACAGGGTTAAATTCAATTATAGTTATTAAATGTTTATTAATAAATAATTAATCTAGTTATAAATATAAATAATTGGCTTAGAAGTTAAAGCATATGTACCTTAAATAATATTTTTTTATAAATGTTAAAATATTTGCACACCAAAATATGGTAGAATATGTTGATATACTTAAATATTTTTGTAACATCTCATTTATACACATATTTCCGCAAATAAATAATTTTGTTTCTTTCTTTCCAATAAAAAAAAGACTAAATAGATATTTACCTTTTTAAAGGGCTTTATTTATAGCGGCATCCCCCTCCTTGCACTTCTGAAACAAAAAAGTACATTTGGTTAGAAATATATCATTCTTTTTAATTTTATTAAACCTGTTCATTTAAATTCCATTACAGTTTTATCGACTAACTTTGTACCGCCCATCTTATGCCAAATAAATAATTTTAAGTTTTAATACACTTATTTATGTTATCAACCCTATTTGTCCGGGTTCCTTTGCAGAACAGACCATCTGCCTTCCTGTCAGGCAGCATGTAAAAGGCGAGCATAGGCTTACCGTCACTAACACCGTGACATCCTACAAGGTGGTAGAGTTTCGCAGCGACTCACCCTCTCTACTTTTGCTCGAAGCCTAACAACCCGGCCTCAGGTTGGCAACGCACCATTATTACCACCTCTGGTGTCATGTGAATTTCTTACCATCAGGTAATTCATTATTATTCGTTATTATTCGTATTTTTTATTAAAATGTCTGATTTAGAGTTTCCTGGTGAAGACAAATCTTACTATTTGCGGATCATTAAAATCAGTACAGCCGTCATTAAGTTACAGTTCATGTTACTTGTAATCACTAACCCCACTTTGGTTATTGATAAAAATGTTGATAATGAAAGAATGATTGAATTTGTATTGCTTTTTGCTCAAATTACAAAATCTATATACGTAACAGTAAATCCATATTTCCCGTGATCATCGCATCAGACTTGAATGGATAGACTTATATTGCTAATCTTTTATTTGTTATCTTGGTTATTTTCAGAAGGTTCTTGTAAAGATAAAACCAGGAATCTCGAAGGAAAAATGGGAAAAACAATACTTTATTTATTTTATACAAATTGTTAGTATCTGTTAATGTCATGATACGGAGATTGCCAAGTCAGCTAGTACTTAGTAAATGAAAGGTCAACTTCTTACATGATGTAAAAATAAGTTTAGATGGATTTAAAAAAAGTGGTTTTATTATTGAAATTCCGCTACGGAACCCAGAAGCCATGATTCTTTCAGCTGATATTTTAGCTCATCTTTTATCAACGGCACAAGAGAATTCGCAGCTGCGTGATATTCAAAGAACACAATGAAAATGTGTTCTTCGATCATATAAAAAAATTAAGGAATTCAATCCCTTATAAAGTGGCCGACCCCGAGCAGATGGTGGCTACAGGACTATTATTACATCCGACAGGTAAAAATATCTTACGATCTTGCTATGGGGGCTAAATCCAATTGCAAAATCAAGTTAACTGTAATAAGTATAGTCAAAAGCAAAAAAACATGTTCTTTCTATATTTTGGAACGAGCTATTTTTTTGTTTGAAGACAACTTTTTTCGAATTCCTTATTTATTGCCAACCTCGCGATATTTGTAACTTAACCGCTAACTAAATGGTAAAAATCCATTGCATAAACAGCAAAGTTGGTAAAGGTGCATAGTGAAACTGTGGCTTAGGATGTTGAATCCTCATATACAAGTTTCCCCTTGGTGTTATGGGTATGAGTTCTCTGAATATAATAAACCATCTGCCTTATTAGGTTTAAATGGGTCATTTGCTAACCTGAAAATGTACTAAATTCAAATTACCTAATACCGGACAAATATGTTGCAGGTAATATCAAAGTTTGTTAAAACATTTTTTTTCAAAAACGTAATTTTACATCATGAATTTCGCACAAAATCATTTCGCACAATTTTTGCACAAAAACTGTCTTATTTCTTAGTTCTACTGCCGTCCCCAGTTCTTATCTAATTTCTTTAATGTGTTTAATAATATTAATAAAGTCGTAGAAGTTTACAAAAACATTTTTTACTTTTTTAAATAAACAATGTTACATAACAAAACAACGGTCCGTTTACTGCAATTGTATTAAAAAAAGTCCAAATATTTGATTTAAAAAATCAAAGCCGTAGGCAATATTTGTAGCCTACTGTACAAAAGCCACTGGTCAGTAAAAAGAATGTTTTGTTTTATTTATACTGCAACTTTACTGCGAACAATAATTACTGGGAGAGTTTATAGCTTTCGTTACATGCTCTTTATTATGGGTTTCTAGTTATTTGTCCGACTGCAAAAATGAAAGTATTTTTAGATTTTTGTTGTTACAAAATGTGTTTTTTTTTCAGTCTAAAAAAAAAACAGGATAAAAATAAGTACCTACCCGGTTAGTGATAGGTTATAGACCAGGGGTGGGCAAACTACGGCCCGTGAGAGGTTTTGATCCGACCCGCCGAGGGCTTTTTAGAAAAAATATGTACTTCCTTAAAAAAATGGTCAATATGTACTATTGAAATTTGAACAATTATGATACTGAATCGATACTTCAAACATATATATTGCGTATTTCATATGTTAAAGACTTCATAAATAGATTTTATTTTAATAAAGGATTGTAAAATTAAAAAAAATGTCTTGTATTATCTTTATACAACGTTTTGTAATCGTAATATTTACTGTTGTTTTTTGGTGTTTTAACTAACCGGCCCGCCTCAAGATTAATTTTAATTAACTGGCCCGCCACTACATTTTTTTTTATCAACCGGCCCGCGGTCAAAAGAATTTGCCCACCCCTGTTATAGACAATATACATATATGTACGTATTGGTGTGTAATTTTGTTGCGCACTCACTAAACTAATTTTTTGGCTATTGATATCTCCTTTCAACGATAGTAATAGAAAGAGACAAAACACTTTTACTGCTGTCAGATTAGTGTATATTTGACATTTCTACAGACTCTTAATCTATTACTCGGAAAACGTTGATTAAAAAATTTACAATTTGACACATCTGACATGTGCATGTTCCATCTCTTTTGTTTTTGTTTCAGTTAAAAATTATAGTATGCTTTTAAAATACATTTAGTTTGTTAATAGCAGAATCATCGCCATTTTCGTATAATTGGGGATCCCATATTGTACCTCTACTCACCTCTTCACGAACACGAGTGCTCAGTTTTTTTAAAGTGAAAAGTGAAAACTTATTTAGCGGCGTTGCGCACTTTTTTTGGTTTGGGTAAAAACTTCTAAACTCGCATCAGATCGTCTGATCGAAGTTTCATAAGACGGCGCAGGGCGCTTGCGCGAATGTTCGTGTTGTCATGTTTGTGTACGATAGCGCAATAAATTAATATTGTATTCTACCACATAAATGATAGTACATACTTTTATACTGATAATTAAAGCAAATCGTGAAAAATTATTCCCTAACCATTCCAAAATATCAAAAATGCATAACGTTAATATTCAAGTTTTCACTTCTGCTGGCACTCCCGGAGTGCAAACAGTCGGTTTTTTTTTAATTTTAGCATTTTCAATAGCACGAATCATTTTGAATCAATTCAAATCGTATTCAAGTGCGCTCTTATTATGTATCAAGTGGTTATGTGGTAGTTAAAGTAGCGGTAAATGTTGACCGCTGTGAATACCGTTCGGGACATTTAACAAAAATTGCTTTTTATGAAGTAGCGAACAAACGGTTCTCTTGGTGGTAAGGTAGAAAAGTAAAGATACCATAGTTGATACTGGTTTACTGCCTTAAGCAGGCTTGTCAGATGATCGGGATTCCTCTAGGTGGACAACCTTTCGGATTATCTCCAGAGTTCCGAAAAATAAAAAAGTTAATAACAAAACAGAATGTCTACCAAAGCGAGTATTACACGTGGTACTATATACACAAATAAGTAAACACCTATTATCTATGGCCAGGATCTTAGGATACGTAAAATATACCTTACCCTCCAGCAGGGAACACAATTATGGCGAGCAAATAAATACTATGGTAGCAGGATCAGGCAAAGCGGTAGTTTAACACTCCAGTTATGGTTGATAAGTGGAATTACTAAAGGGGTGATGAAGTCGTCGCAAGGGTAAAACGCATTGAAATGCGTAGGTACAAAATCTGCTCTTTTTTCAATAATCATATTAGTTAGGTTAGATACTATATGTTTATATTTGCATACTAGGTTATGGTGGAGTATCTTAAAAAAAATCCATGTCTTTTTTTAGTGTAAGAAACCAACAATCGTATCTGAGATGATCGAGATGGTTCTTAGCTATTTAATTGATCAGTTTGTCATAAAAAATATTCACACCCATATCCCCAAAGAAGTAGGTAGAGGCACATCAGGGCACCCACTACTAGCCGAAGATACTAATTCCTACAATGTCACGTGTGAATAAACCTGGGACCTCAAGAAGTCAAGGCCGACGCCGAACCGTTAGACCACTGAGCCGTACTATTCAAATACAGATTTTATAGAATAAATATATAACATAATAATTTTCGGTAGACAGGGTTAAATTTAATTATAGTTTTAAAATGTTTTGGTAATAAATAATTTACCAAGTCATAAATATAAATAATTGGCTTAAAGCATATTATGTAATTAAATAATATTTTTTTTTATAAATTATAAAATATTTGCACACCAAATATGGTAGAATATGTTGATATACTTAAATATTTTTGTAATATCTCATTTGCACACATATTCCGCAAATAAATAATTTCATTTTTTTCTTTAAATACTTATGTACCTATATACGTAGTGCGCATTTCTGATTATTATGTTAGTCATGGTCAAAGTACACAAAATGAAAATGTGTAGATAAGAGACATCACCGTAAAAAGATATATGATTCATAAAGTAAATTAGTTCTAGTTAAATGTGACATCAACTTATATCTAACATACAAGCAGCTTCAAAGTATCTTCAAACCTATATCTTTGATACGGGAGGTAGAGGTACCAGAACACCCACGAAACGTAAACAATGTGAAAAGTAAACGATACATTTTGTTTTACCTGACTCGAAAATCGAACCCGAGACCTCATGTAGTCAACGCCAACATTCAAACACACCACAGAGGCAATTAAGCTTCAGAATTACACCTATATGAAAATTATATATAATATGTTTATTTTGGTTAATTACAGTGAACAAGCGACTCTCTTCATATCCAAGGATAAGCATTGCTGATGGACTAGATGGATAACAATAATGCATCGCTATGCAAGGTATAGCAGGGATTTTGAACTGCCAGCTACCCTACAATTCATGCTACTACTACAATCAATCTATCAAACATTAACAATGTTTTTTTTTCCTTTTTTTAAATCGATAAGAGAGCGCACAAGCATCTTCTGTTGGAAAGGGAAAACCGAGGCCTTAAAACAAAATAATATCTATGTGTTATAGGTGCGTCGTTGTCCTTCTAGCAAGATTTTAGGGTTATTTTATAAGTCTACCGGCTACCCTAGTCTCGAGACTGGAATATGACAGAGTCGTTACAGCGGCAGGAAAAAATAAGGTGGCGGATCTCTACACACTTGTCCGGGTAGAGATCCACCTAGGGTTCTTGTACTCTCATCTTGTTAGTGATAACTGACAGCCTACATTTTGTCCAGTGCTCGCATCTTACAAGCTCCCTTGAACAAAATTTGGTCTAATATACTGAGCGGGCCCGGACCACACGGTAATGCTACTTCTCAAAAAAATAATACGAATATCAATACATTATATCTAAAGTATTTTGGTAAAAAGCATACTAAAACACATATACACTAAATATGGCTGAATAAGTAAAAATTAAGAGCATCAAAAACATGTGAACTATCGTTTATAAATTAAAAAAGAAAAGTAAAAAATAAGCCGTCAAGGTCTAAAGTAATTGTCGTCTCTACAAAAAGTGGAATGGAATATAGACGTACGACAGACGTAGGTTGCAGTGAAAGTAGATATGTCTCAGACAGAATTGCGTAATATAACTCGTTGAACTTCTAATTATCATTCTAATACAATTGTATTATATCGTCTAAATTCGCGGCCTTGAATTGCTAATAGTGGTAGGGGAGCCCAAGAGGGGATTTGCGCAATTACTCAGACACGTCAGATCATGATGTAGGTATTCCTTTCCTCTTCGGTCTTCTTCTTCTTTTTTTTCTTCACATCATAGTCAAATATGATTTATATAGAGATTTTACCACATAAAACATTAAAACTATATTAAGGTAGGCGTGAAAAGAAGTCAGTCTCAATTATTTTTGTTTGAAAAAATAGTAGAGCATGCAAGAGTTTAGTGCGGTGAGATTTGTTGCATGCCAATAAGTGAATGGTAAAATATTCTAACTATTCATAGAAAGGTCAGAAATTTAATAAAACAAAGCATGTATGATTGTTAGCGATTACGGTGTCTTCTGTGGACATATTTCTGTCATTGTAGACACATTAAGCGTACACAATATTAACAGGTACATTGGTAAAAATATATAAATCAAACAATCTTTTCCATTTTCCAATGGGTTCCCATGACACTGGATTGACTACTCATTTAGCAACTTGGGCTCCCCTACTAGAGTTTATTTCTGCAAGCAACTAATAAAATAACTGTTTTAAACAGTTATTGAAGTATTTTCCTCTTCGTATCTACCAATACAAAGATTTGAGTTCTGAGACATCTTGCCTTTTTAACCGACTCTAAAGAAGAGGAAGTTTTCAATTAGACTGTGTTATCTTGCCATTACTGGGCTTTAGGATGAGGATAAATAAAAGCTAATAAGTTTTTTTATAAACATTTTATAAAAATACATATATTTAAAAAAAAGTATCTTCACGCTTAAATCCCTGAATATATAGGCAGAGGCAAAAACATAGAGTTCAATCTTCGGGTCGGGCAAACTTAAACTTATACTTTCTCATTTTCTAGCAAAAAAAGTTCCTCGGGATTGGATATATGCCCGGTTGGCGATGGATGGCATCACGTTTTGGAACTTAGTGACTTCGGCTATTCGTGGGTGCCCTGGTTGTTCCTCTGCCAACCACTTCGGGGATATGGGTGTGAAGATACTTGAAGTACGTATATAGTGAGTTACGGACAGAAGGAGTTACAGTAGGTAAGTGATGGAGTCGTCATATCCCAACGCCGAAGCAAGTGGTCTATATTCTTCATAGCCCCATGCCAGAGACAGATACGAATCCAATTTAAATTTGTTCAAGTAACCCTACAATTACGGGCCGTTAGTGAAATAGCGCGAACTTAATTTCCTGAGAAACGCATCAGGAACATTTGCGGTTGTGTATTAGTGCATAAATTGCTAAGTAATACCATCTCGTAACATTCGTTAGGAGTTACGAGATATTTATCGTGGGAAATATTGTAAGATATATCTTAGGACTCGGTTACATTTTTCCGTGTCAGATATTTTAACCGACTTTCAAAAAGAGGTGTTTGAGAGAGGATTTAAAAGTTGTAATATGTACAACTCTTATATGTATGGTAATTAATTTCTTCGTTATTTGTGACCCAATATTTTTTGATATGAAAAAGCATACTTCCGAGGTGGTAAAACTGGTACCAAATCTGAATCTGATGAAGAAATTCCAGGAAAGAATTTTATGCGTACTTCCGAGGTGGTCCCACAGCTACCATGTCTCAGTCAGATTCATCTGACGAAAGAAGCAGTCAACTCTTCTGATAGTAAAAGGGCATTGTTGATAAGGCATTATATTTTTAACCTAGATCATAGGTCATGTGCAAGTCTATCGGCTATTGTAGCCTTTAAGGCGAAACCTTTTAGCGAGAACCGTATCTTTATGCATAATGATACAGGTTCAGGTAGGCACCAAACTGTTACTTTTTGTCTTTAGACGTATTTACTAGATGTTAGAGTTTCGGGGCGACTTGTTTACCGTACGAATAAAGTCAATGCTTGCCGTTTACGGTTAAGAGGGTAATGTACGTGGTAAACTTATTTTTCCTTGAGACCTAACATCCCGGCCTCAGTTTGGCAACGCACCATTACCACCTTTGGTGTCTCTAGGCGGCGTGGATATCTTACCATCAAGAAATCCGTCTGCTTGTTTGCCTTCTATTGTCATTAAAAAAATATTTTAGTGTCACTGCGCTTAAATACTTACCAATATTATAAATAATTATAAACTTAATTTGCCTTTTTGATAACGCTAGATGATTTCACAAACCATAATTAGGTAGATATTGAAAATATTGAAACAGGATAAAACACTATTTGCAACTACACATTTTTATTAACGTATAAATGCATTATACGTATTCCGTTTCCTAGCCCAGCCAATCAGAAGAAATGGCAAAACAAACAAAATTGGTCGAGTGGCTAGCCAATACGCCTAACTACACCGACAAACTGCGAGACTCGGGTTCGATTCCCAACGACATTTGTATAATGAACATTTAGATGCGAGGTTTTGAGGATTTCCGGGTCTAGGTGTTTTATTAATTTTATTCAGGTATCTATATAAGTATTTCTATGTATTAACATCGTTGACTAATACCCATAACACAAGCGTATAATTAGCTAATACTTTGAGGTTAAATTCAACTTGTGTAACTTGTCCAGGGATATTTTATTTTTATTACCTATTTATATTTACTTAATTATAATGTTTATACATACAAATGCACTAGAGATTATATTAAACGTAGAAATTGTAAAATAAACGATACATATTCTAATAATAGTTATTGAACTAAGAAAGACCTCTCTGATAAATATGTTTGCTTCCTACAAGGTCAGGGCGGACACTGTTGACATACTGGACTAAATACACAGAAAGATTAACTTCCAAAGCAATATCGTAACATGAAGCCTAATAAATTTCCTGATCGTGAACTTTTTCGCCATTTTATACAAGGAATGAATGAATGAATTCTATAAAGTGTATAAATTTAGTAGCCATGGTAGTACCTCTGCCTGCAACTTCGGAGATACGGTGTGAAGTAAATATAAGTATGTACCTTATATCGGCGATTATTATAAATATTTATAAAAAGTATATTTACAAAAAGTCAAACCTATATTCAATACTATAAATGAAAGAGTATTCTTGTACCGTTTAAATTTAGCGGAAATTCGTACATTTATGGTTGTAAACTTTTTGCCATTCGTATACAAGGGAATGAATGAACGAATTTTATAATGTGTACAAATTTAGTAGGTAGTATCTCTGCATGCTACTTTGGAGTTACGTCTTGAAATATGTTTAAGTGTTTAATTTCAGTGACATAATCCAATTCTATAAAAGGCGAATTTATATTCAATACTAATATCATATATAGGATAATCAAAAATTCGTACAGAAGCAGTAAAAAAAATATTGTAATCTGATCAACGAAGTGGTTTACACTCTCTGCATGATAGCGAAAGAGGACGGAAAAAATGTTATAACAGCTATTAATAGATTTAGGGTGATTTTTTTCTGAAATTGAGACTTAACACCTTAATCGACCAGACATTTAGCATTTGAAATTGAAAAACATGTCATGCCCATGAAATTCTACTATTCTTGAAATACCTGATAAAGTAACAAATCTGGGCGATTTATCGCAGAACTCTACCAAATAACTATTGAAAAATATAAAATGACTAATTTAAATGAGAGTAAAATCTTTAGAAATCTGTACACAAAGCTATAAGGAAAGAAAACAAGCGTGTTTATCAAAACTATAAGGAAAATATTAAGAGAGAAATGTCACTATCAAAATAAGAGCTATTACAGAAACTTATACTTTTTAGCTTTCTTACTTTCCGAGAAAAATATGAATCTGTGTTTCTTTGAATATTAGTAGGTCAAGGTTTGAAGTAGGCAGAATGACTCTTAAGGCGTCATACAAATGCGGAACTCCTTTTTATGTGGTCCACAAACGCCGTAAGCAGGGTTGTCAAATGCTCGGGATTTCTCCAGAATGTCCAGACATTTCGGATTATCTCCAGAGTTCCGAAAAGTAACAAAATTAAATGACAAAACAGAATTTTTATGAAAGCGAGTGTTACACATGGCAGTATAAACGCAAATAAGATACTAGCCGCTCCGACGAACGCCGTTTGTCCCATTCAGTTTGTATGGGAAAAATCAAAATGTTGATTTTCCTAGTTTCCTAACAGTGAAACGAGATAAAAAGTATTCTATGTACGTATCCTGGTTCTAAGCTCCTTCCCTGTCATTTTGTAGCCAAATCGGTTCGGCCGTTCTTGAGTTATAAATAGTGTAAACTGACACGACTTTCTTTAAAATATATAGATTATCCGAGAGTCATAACATGTGATCTCATAATTCGTCCAGAAGTAATTTTTTTTTTGTATTTTATACTAACAAACAAATCTTTGTTTCTCTTATTTTATTATTTTTATTTAACACTGAGATCACATAATTTTTATATTTATAATCCTGTCAAGGTATTTTTTTTATCTGGCAGCCCTATCGTAATGCGATGGCTCTTATTTCAATAAAAAAGTCTGTATGAATAATACTTATTACGTAAGTGTTTGAGTAATATTTAGTGTATGTGACGTTATGTTTTTTTCAGTTCCTAGCATGATTAATATAGGTCCAGCTGATCACTGCGTGACCGGCTGTGCTTTTCTAAATGCGCTACAAGTAAATGACCTTCAATCTTTACATTGCACATCCACATCGAACACTGTAACTAAGATAGATCAAAATATTTACATCAAAAATTGGAATTAA
>NJDD01000085.1:284657-296928 GCA_002245505.1 Calephelis nemesis | reverse complement strand
TCAGTTTGCTGATGATACTTGCCTAATGGTGTCTCACAGGTGTGTGTTACAGGCAGAAGAATCAATGCAATTAGAATTTAATAATCTGTGTAAGTGGGCACACGATGCAGGGCTAGTGATTAATAAGGATAAAACTAAACTAATGCACATACATTCATCTCATGTTATTACAACTCACTCACCCACCATCTTGGTCCACAGCCACCATTGTCTTCACAATCCAGTAATATCTTGTACATGTGGTAAACTCAACTTAGTTAAATGTCATACTTACTTAGGTCTAGCTATTGATGACAGACTAAATTGGGGACCGCATAAAGATATTGTATGTTCTAAATTGCGTTCCATCCTAAGTAGACTAGCCATACTAAAATTTAAAATGCCATATAAAGTGTTAAGAATGTTATACATGTCTCTAGCTGACTCTGTTATCAGTTACGGATTAAGCAGTTATGGGAGAACATACAAAAGTTACCTTCAGGATATTTTTAAATTGCAGTTAAAAATTTTGAAAACAATAGTTCCCAATTTTATTAGAAAAAAATATAAGGGTAATGATGTAGCAATTTTTCAACATTGTAAGGTTATCAATGTATATGATAAAGTAAAATATTTATTACTTTCAGAAATTGATGATCCAGGAAATTATTTAAAAGAAACTGTTAGACCACCTATGTTAAGGAAATTAAGTTACTTAAATAAATACCAACTTCCTAATGTAATCAATAATTATGGAAATAGAACACTAGAATATATTATTCCTAAATATGTAAATGAATTACCCACCGAACTGCAAATATTGTTTAACAAGACCAAAAAATGTAAAAATTTACTGAAAATATTTTATCTAGAAAATCCTTATCTTAAGACCAGTTAAATTGTATATCACACACGAGAACGGCTCACTTACACAGATAAACCTCTATAGGTTTTCGTGTAAAGTTTTTATTAAAAAAAAATTCTGTAATGTTATAAAAAAAAAATATTGAAAAATAAATTTTAAAAAAAAAATTACTAACTCAGGTTTTAGGAGACACTTTTGTCATGCAAAATTATTTCGTAACATTACTTGTGGCATCTCATTATACTTTTTTCTTTGCAATGACAAAGTATTTTCACGCCCGTATCTCCGAAGGGGTAGGCAGAGGCACAACCAGGGCACCCACGACTAGCCGAAGACACTAAGAACCACAATGTGAAAGGTGGCAAGCCTATCGCCAACCGGACACACATCCAATCCCGAGCAACATATTTTTTAATAGAAAATTTGGAAAATTATATTTTCTTATTATTGCTTGACCCGGGAATCGAACCTGGGACCTCATGAAGTCAAGTCCAACACCTGGCCCGCTAGACCATAGAGGCAACGACTTTTCAATGATAATGATATTTTAAAATATTTATACGAAACCGCCAAACCGTCAACATCCCACATAGTACAGTTGTGTTCTAAATTTCTTTAAACCTATCAAAATTTCAACCAAACTGGTCCAGCCGCTTAAGAGAAATTGGATAACACATACAAAAAAATTATAAACAATTCAAAATTTATATACATATTTTATACAAAGATCGTCACGACCCTGTGTCTACCGGCTCGGCTTTGAACTTGGATTATTGAGGGCCCGTGTTAGATCCCAGGATCAGGCAATAAAGAAAACAAAATGTATTTTTAATGTGTCTGGTTGGCGATAGGATTGCCATCTATCACATTGTGGTTAGTGTCTTTGACTATTCATGGATGCCCAAGTTGGGCATATGTCAACGTTTTCGGGATATGGATATAAAGATACCTTTTTTCGTATTAAGATAATAATATGTAAAGTTCTTTAGGTTTATCTCAAAATACCGTTTCTCTCGAAGCTTGCCACGCCTAATTTAATGGCTTTCAGGGTCCAGAGCAATAATCATTAACATTCCTTGAAATCTGTGACGACCATTATCCCTAATTAGCTACAAACACACTACGCTAACGAAATATTGAACAAACACGCAGACAAAAAAAGGTCGCCAGGCCACATTGAACGGAAGAGAATACAAAGGACCTCTGAGCTCGGTGTCGGAGGTCTTGTATATGGAATGTAAAGGAAACGAATTTTAGGGATCCTTAATGATTACAGCTAAACTTGACCAACTCCTAAAAGTAGAGATTATCAATTCAAGTGATTTGTTTTGTCTTCACTACATAGTATGAAACAAAGTCGCTTCCTTTGTCCCTTTGTACGTCTAAACTAAGCAACGGATTTTGATGCGCTTTTTTTAATAGACAAAATGACTGAAGAGGAAGGTTTATATGTATATTTCATATCCGTGCAAAGCCGGGGCGGGCCTATAATATTGTCTGTAATAAACACAATTTTATGATTGTTTTTTGAAATAAATTATTGTACTGAATTTATGTGTAATTTTGATTGAAAGTCTGTAGAAATGTCACGTAGAAACTAATCTGACAACAATAAACATGTTTTTTTTGGTACGCTTCGTTGAAAGCAGATATCGATAACTAAAAATGAGTTTAGTGTTCTGCAAAATTATCACCAATGTATATTTGCTGTCTTATTTTGTATTTTAAAATTTTGTGAATGATAACAAAAAAGGGGGTCGATGAAAAAGTTCTTGATTCGGCAGATGGAAAAAGCTTACCACATCATTTTTGTTACCACGTTCCTTGCAACAGGACGTCTAGATATAAAAAAATATTACAATTTTATGAAATTAAAGACGTTTTACGCTTTTCAATTTGATTTAAAGTATATTTGATATATTCCATCGTCGGCGCTTGCGACGACTTCCAAATATTCATATTTTTAAATTAAAAACCACTTGTATTATTTTAAGTATCACTTATAATTTATTATTTTATAAATAGTCTACCGGTTTCGCTTATGACAGCCCTGATGATGCTGTACAGTACTAGTGTTTCTTCATTCAAAAATGTGATTTAAATTAATTTATTCATTTCCGCTAATATACGGAACCCTTAAACTTAAGTATAGTTCATGATTGGCAGTTTATTTTTTGTTTGTGATTTAGAATCGGGCGTCGGTAAGACGGGTTCAGGTAGGAATTTCTTCAAGCCACAGCCGTATTCATACTAAACATTATCTTGGCCTATGCTTACATTTCAAAGTAAACGTTACTATCTGGCTGTCTGTTTGTACAAATAAAACTTTAGAGTTTGCATATGGAATGGCGCACGTATGTCATACTTGGGCGAGCAAAAATATAGCTATACTAGCTGCCTGTTCCGGCTTCGCTCGGACGGTATTTTTTTAATCATAAAATTGAGATGTAAGCTATCCTATCTCTCAAGTTGGATCGAACTGCACATGATGTGCGAATTTTATTATAATCGGTGAAGTGGTTTAGGAGTCTCGTATATATATATAAATCTCGTGTCACAATGTTTGAGGACAAACATTGTGACACGAGATTTATATATATTAAGATGTAGCGAACTAACATATGCCTCCTGTTGGTAAGAGATAACCGTCACTTATAGAAACCATAGGTGTTAAGTAAAAGTAACTTCACGCCCATATCGCGGAAGAGGTAGCCAGAGGCACAACTAGGGTAGGGATTGGACATGTGCCCGGTTGGCGATAAGCTTGCCACCTATCACATTGTGGGACTTATGCCCGATTTCACCAAGAGCCCCTATACTTTAGGGGACCTTTTAACGTTACTTTTGGGACTGTTTTCATATAAAACAGTCCCCTAAAATACGTTAAAAGTCCCCTAAAATATAGGGGCTCTTGGCGAAATCGGGCATTAGTGTCTCGGGCTAGTTGTGAGTGCCCTGGTTGTGCCTCTGTCTGCCTCTTCAGTGATATGGGTGTAAAGATAACTTTTTTTTATAATTGTAAAAAACTAACGTTTTTCCGAGACTTCGCTAGCGTAAGATAATTACGATTTTTATGCAAATTTTCATCCCCAATGATAATCCTTTGGGAGTAGATATTTGAAAAAAAAAAGCACTTATTTGCACTAGAATATTTAACTGCGTGCACATTAAATTTAATTAAAATCGGTTTCTCCGTTTACACGGTTTCCGCGGTTTTCAAAATTAAAATTAGTAGAAGTTTGGACCAAACGGGATTTTAATTATTCATTACTTATCAATTTTGTTTAAACTTAATGATTTCGAATTAAATAAAAGAAATAGATATCAATATGATAATCAGTTTAGAATAAATGTGTAAAAGCGTACAAATACCTTCGGCTAATCGAATCAAAGTATGCATTGTTTAGCGTAACTAGTTGAAAAGCGGCTAAATATTTGCGTTCCTGTAATTATGCAGTCAAACGAGCCGCAACTATGGATTGTCTTCATTACGTATAATGTACGTGTTTATTACACACCCACCCATTTTATCCGTAGGCGAGCGGACTCCTGTACCATCCAAGACCATAAAATCGCTGTTAATGCAGACTAGATTACTTGTCTCCGCAAATGGTAGGGATGTTTTATGGTAAGTACTGGAATGCTGATATGCCTTAGGCCGATAATGCATCCTGTGGTGGTGTAGCTTGGAAACTGAATGCATATTTCCAAGTAAAATGTTTTTATTTGAAGCAGGCGTAGACATAACATTTTGCTTTTATACAACATTCTGAGAAACAAAAAGGGAGAATAGAATTTATGCTTTTCGTCATCGGTACTTAAATCCCAATGTATAGGTATACAAACGTTCTAAGATAACTTGTTTTTTTTTTAATTTTGGAAAAAAAAACAAGTGTTTTAAATTGTTTTTTTAAAAGCGACGAGAAAAAAATTGTTGTCACCTTCAACTTTCAAAATAATTTTGTGTAATACTACAATAGCCAGCACAGATATACAACACATAGTAAAACCGAATCATGTGTAACACTCTGCCACCCAGTAAAATTATATTCAAAATATCAAACATGATATAAACCTTATGATTCAACCCTAATTTATTTTCTAGCGGCCCGCCCCTGCTTTTCATACGTATAAAATATACATATAAACCATCCTCTTAAATCACTTTAACTATTAATAAAACCGCATCGAAATCCGTTGAGTAGTTTTAAACATTTAATCTTACAAAGGGAATAACTACAGAGGATGCGACTTTGTTTTTAGATTCTATGTAGGTATGTTATGTAAGCACAATTGATATTAATAATTAATTGGTATCAAAGATCTGATAAATATACAAAGAACATTTACACTTGTACCAACGCATATATAACTTGTACTTCAAGATACCCTCCAAATCAGTATTATCTTTAGTGTCATATAATCACTATCACAAATTACATCATCGTCTCATACCACTATCAGATTGCGGAATGTTTGCAAATTAATTTAAATTGCAATGTTTGTATCATCACAAATTGTACCTACTTGCATACTGATACTTTATCACTGTGACCCCAATATTAAACTTTATGTACATTTCACATTGGTTGAAAGATACTGAATTTGATTTATTGAGACAATTTGTTATTTTTTATGTATGTGCATTTCATTCATTTAAAGGCTGACTTTATTATTTAAACACATTAAAACTGCACACAACCGACTTCTATTTCAAAATTATGTTGTCTTAGAAAATGCGCATTACTATGTGTAGTTAAAAGCATTTAATGCATTTGACTGACTTTAATATTTAAACACATTAAACTACACATACCCGACTTCAATTTCAAAATTATATCGTTTAAGAAAATATGCACTGTTATGTATACTTTGAAGCATTTAATGCATATGAAGGCTGACTTTATTATTCAAACACATTAAAACTGCACATAACCTACTCCAATTTCAAAATTATGTCGTCAAAGAAAATATGCACTGTTACGTATACTTGAAAGCATTCAATGTATATGAAGCCTGACTTTATTATTTAAACACATTAGAACATAACCGACTTCAATTTCAAAATTATGTCGTCTAATACAATACGCACTGTTCTGTATTCTTAAAAGCATTTAATGCAAATGAAGGCTGACTTTAAAATAAAACACTTTCATGATGACGCCAGGATAATAAAAGGACGATAAAACTTTCACAGCATTTGTTATTACTCTCAGATTGGTTTATATTTTTGTATTAGTACAATACCTTTCGCCTAACCTCTGTGGTCTAGCAATCCACGTGTAAGACTTGACTTCATGACGTTTTTTTTTTCAAATTTTCTAAAAAAAGTGTTGCTCGGATTGGTTACGTGCCCGGTTGGCGATATACTTATATGGCGATAGACCTAGCCGAGGACACTAAGTCCTACAATGTGATACATTGTAGGACTTAGTGTCCTCGGCTAGTCGAGGGTGCCTTGATTGTGCCTCTGTCTACTTCTTCTGGGATATGGGCATAAAAATACTTATAATGCATATACATATAAATATGTGATACATTGTAGGACTTAGTGTCCTCGGCTAGTCGAGGGTGCCTTAATTGTGCCTCTGCCTACTTCTTCTGGGATATGGGCATAAAAATACTTATAATGCATATACATATCATTTTCTTTATAATTTATAAGAAGCCTTGGTTGAAGGTTGAAGCTCTAAGTATTATGTCACACCACATGTGTAACCAAGTAAATAATGTGACGTGAGTGGTGAAATCATACATGCGCCAAATTAACTCCATTGTTTATTATTTTCTAATGATTTATTTTTCACCTTATAATTATCAGCTAGAAATCATTCTAAAGCGACGAAACCTCATTTGTGTGCCTTGAAAGAGCCTTATTTACATTTGCTAAGAACATAAACTGACTGCTCGCTGACCGCATTCGTAGCAATGAGATGCGAGAAAGAGTGGGATTAAAAGAAGAGTTGGTGTTAGAATGAGAAAGGGCATGCTCCACTGGTTCGGTTCTGTGGAAAGAATGACATAATATGAAAGATTGACAATGCAGATATACAATGCGAATGTGGATGGATATAGGTATTCGGGGAGATCTAGGTTGACATTCAACGATCAGGTCACTCGGATATTATTCGAGGGTCCAAGAGGGACCAAGAGTCTCTGAAATCGGAGTGTTTGTATGAAAAGTGTAATGAATATTTATGTATAAGTAAGGACATAAACTAATGAGCCAATATGATTCATTTTCTGCAAAAGCAATAAATGAAGAATAATAAATTGAATATTTATGAAGTGTAAGTTATGTCAAAATATTAAGAATAATACTGTTAATAGATATCTTAAATGCAGTTAATTGAGAAAACTTATTTGTTTGCATTGATAGTATAATTATGTCGTGTTATCACAAGCTAATGAGCCAAGGTGATTCATTTTCTCAAAATGTAAAAATGAAACAAAATTATGTAAATACTTATAAAACGCATATGAGATAAATAAGAACATTACACCAAATAAATATATTAAAAGCAAGTAATTGGGAGGATTTTTTAATTTATTCACACTTATTAGTAATGTGTTAAGTTACGTCGTTTATGAGCCAAAACGATCCATTTTCTTGAGAGCAATAAATGAATAAAGATTAAACGATTGTGAAAATTTATAAAACACTTTAAGATTATAAAAGTATATAAGAACGTTACAGCAAAATAAATATCTTAGAAGTAGGTGACTAATTGACTTGAATAGTAAAATGTCTAGCTCCGTCGAGAGCTGATCAGCCAAATTGATTCATTTACTACATAGCAATAAATGTAACGAGATTATGCATATGAGAAATGTTATACTACCAACCCAACAATTAGGTTTCACGTTGAAGTTTACGAGTACTTTCTCTATATATCTTTGTTAAGGAACTATAAATGTCTACACAAAATAGTATCGGAATATCTGTATGTGTATTTTATTATCTACCAAGTTTATTGCACTTGAATTTCCTGTCAAAGCAAACCAGAAACATTTAAGGGCAGCGTGGGCGAGGCTTTTACTACAAATAGGTGTCGTGACTCCTTGCTGAGGAAAGTTATAAATGTTTAGTCTAAGTAATAAATATATAAAAGAATGAATGGTCGAATGAATGAATAAATTTATCTTCACGCTCATATTCCCGAAGAGTTAGGCAGAGGCACAACCAAGGAACCTACGACCAGCCGAAGATATTAAGAGTCCAACAATATGATAGGTGGCAATCCTATCGCCAACCGGGCACATATACTATCCCGAGCAACATTTTTTTATTAGAAAATTGGAAAAACCCAATTTTCTTTTTGTTGCCCGAACCGAAATTCGAACTCGGGACATTATGCAGTCAAGTCCAACAACTGAACCGCTAGACCACAGAGGCTCAATTTTGACTCAACGCACACAAAGGTGGTCCTATCACCACTCGGAATCACATCGCATTTCCAAAAAAAGTCAGTTTGATGTCGGCCGAGTAATCACGTAATAAATAGGTACACAAAAAAGACGCAGTCGAATTGATAACTTATTTTCGCAGTCGGTTAAGAACGGTTAAGGTTTATTTGATGTAGAAACATCAGAAGTTCCGATTGAGAGTAGACACGTGTCATCTAAAATACAGTCTTTCGCAAGGTCTAGACTCAAGACTGTATGTTGGTCACTCTGGGTCAGTCATTATAATACTTTAATGTTTTACTCACGAGGAGAATGTAAATTGCAAGTCATTTATAATAAGTAGTTGTAAAATCGTAAAAAACCGTGTCTGTGCGTTCATTTGCAAATTATCAACAGCAAAAACCGACTGCAACTATTTTAGTACCACATCGCGATTTGATCATTCTTTTTTCGAAATATAGAAAATGATTCAAAAATGGAATACAAATTTTTACAACATAAATCTAGTGGTTTTTGAGTTACATTTTTCACTATTAAGTAGATGTAACTAAAAACCTCTAGTCGGATCATGATATTTTTTTCCGATATTAGGGTTTCATTTATTTATTTGAAGTTGAATTTATTTATTGAAGTCATTTTTAAAAACAACTTGTTAAATCGTAAAAAAACTGTGTCTGTGCGTTCATTTAAGAATTATCAACAGCAAAAATCGACTGCAACTATTTCAGAACCACGTCGCGATTTGATAATTCTTTTTTCGAAATATAGAAAATGATTCAAAAATGGGATACAATTTTTTACAACATCAATCTAGTGGTATTTGAGTTAAATTTTTCACTATGAAGTAGATATAACTAAAAACCACTAGTCGGATCATGATATTTTTTTTCCGATATTAGGGTTTCACTTATTAATTTGAAGTTGAATTTATTAATTGAAGGCATTCATTTAAGAATTATCAACAGCAAAACCGACTGCAACTATTTCAGTACCATGTCGCTATTTGATAATTCTTTTTTTGAAATATAGAAAATTATTCCAAAATGGAATAAAAATTTTATCAACAATCGACTAGTGGTTTTTGAGTTATAATTAAAAATGCAAAAAATTTTCACTATTAAGTATCAAAAACTACTAGTCGGATCATGATAAAATCATAGGACCACCTTGGAATCATGACCTATATTTGATAAAAAATATCCACGAAATCCATCCAGTTTGCTATTGGCATATAATATCGGGTAATAAAGTCTATAAACTCTTCCTTTTTAAAATTGGTTTAAAATAAGACGTTTCGTAATCCAAAATAATGTCATAGTCATAAAAATGTACTACCCTACACATATACTAATAAATATACAACAGGTACCTAATGTTTTTGTCATGTTTTCTTTTTTTCGGATATTAGGATTTCATTTATTTATTTAAAGTTATTTCAGTGATCTTATTGCATATAGTTTATGGTGGTTTATCATAAGTAGTTTTTGGTAGACAGTTATAAGCACTGCTACAGGTCACGGTAGTGAGCGAAACTTATCATAAGTCATATAGACTTATCATAGAATCGCTGAAGAAATTAGTACCTATGAAAAAGCCTAAACGTGATTTCGAATGCACCAATGGTAATCAAATCTATGGACCCACCACATACGTCAATAGTTTTTCCGTGCGAAATTTTAATAGTAGTGCCCATAATAGAACGAAATATTCGATTTTTCGAACCGAAATTCCTTAATATGGTAGCTCCATCAATTTGTTTGGAATAGCTCCATGTTTGAGGATTTATACTAAACTAGCGGTCCGTCCCAGCTTCGCACAGATAGATAAACTTCTTACGATACATATAAATCTTCCTCTAGATTCTCTCTATCTTTTAAAAAAACCGCATCAAAATCCCTTGCATAAGTTTAAAGATCTAATCATACATAAGGATAGACAACGGAAACCGACTTTATGTTATACTATGCAGTGATTTATGTGGTAACCTTAGGTTGAGTACTAATCACTTAAGATGAAGATAGGAATAGGTATGCCCAAAGCTAAACTACTTTAAAAGCCAACAAAGTCTGCTTATATTATCAACATTTTCCAACGTTATATCATCGTGAACATTATTATCGATTTCAGCCTTCCACGTGTTTATCTTTGTCGGCCATGAGGAAAACATATTTATAAATAAATCAAGTTCTCGTAATGAGAAGAACAATTTCATGTTTACATAAATTACAACACTAACATCGAGTGTAAACTGTAAACATTGTGTTTTCGCTCGATAGATTTCTGTAAAGTTGCAAGATGCAATCATATGTTGACGATTACGAAATACTCGAACTTAAAATCTCAAAGAGACGAAAAAGTGTGTTGTAAACATGTTAAAAATGTAAATAAGATAAATAATCTAACCGTAACAAAACTGCAAAAACTGAATTCAATTTCAATTATTCATCTACACAAAAAATAAGTATTCCATAATTTCTCTGGGATTCTATTTTTAGATATTTGGTCGCAATGGAACCAACCTGCAAGCACGCTCTTTCGATTATTAAAAAAAGTAAAATCACATTAAAAATGACGAAGAAATCGATTACAACCAATAAAAAATATAGAAGTCAAACGTATAACCTCCTTATTTTGGAAGTCGATGAAATTGTTGTACACTTATTGATTATGTTGTTAACATGTTAGAAATGTTAATAACGTAAAAAGTATCTTCAAGGTCGTATTAACGAAAAGAGAGACAAAAGTACAACCAGGACCCATGATAAGGCAGTACAGTAGTACTATTTGAATTCTGCGCTTCGTCTATATTCGTTAAGCTTAGGAAATCCAAATGTATTTTAAAGATATCTATATAGAGTTGTTATTACATATTATGTTATTTCGCTTAAATTTAGACTAGATCAGCCAATTAAAAAATAAAAGTATAAAGTATAAAAAGAGTAAAAAGTGTAAAGCCGAAACGCATAATTTAAATAGTAGTGATGTTCCTATTTAGTCCCACAATGTGATAGGCAGCATTGCGCATTATTTTGTTAAGCAAAAACACAATATTATATAACAGCAAAGATAACAGCATCCACATTTTCTTGTTTAGTTGTACATTATTTTGATTAACAAAAACACATTATTACATAACAACAGCAGATAACAGCATCAACATTTTCTTGTTTATAAATTTTAAAGAAACACAAAATTTCGTCCCAGACAGGATTTAGTTGTGCTTTATTTTGTTCAGAAAAAACAAAACAATATTATTTAACAGCTGAGATAACAGCATCAACATTTTCTTGTTTAGTTGTCTATTATTTTGTTAAGCAAAAACAAAACAATATTATATAACAGCAGCAGATATAACAGCATCAACATTTTCTTGTTTTGTTGTAGAATATTAATAGGTTTTGTCCAGTTACAGAGTAGCGTGTTTGAATCTCAATCAATACGGAAGTAATGCTGGACCATGTAAGGAAACAACTGGGATATGCAACACTGTTGGTAACTGGAAAGTCCATTTTCAAGTATCAAGATTTATTTGTTTGACATTATGGCACACAGTTCAATGATGTGTGATATCGGAAAGCACAATCTGTTTTTAAACTGACTTTGTATGATTGAATATAATTAAAACTCGTTTGCGTTTAAAATTATCTTCAGGGTCGATAAGAATTATTTTATTATAAACATTAAATGCTTTTGTTTAAAGTAATTCGGTAAATACTCAATTTCAATGGCCATCCAACTATCATAATAATGTAGATGCTAAATACATTTTCAATTATATGAATTAAAAAAAAACAAAACACCTTCATGCCCATCTCTCCGAAAAGGTAGGCAGAAGCACAACCAGGGCATAGGGCACCCACGACTTGCCGAAGACACTAAGCCCCAAAATGTGATAGGTGGCAAGCCTATTGCCAACCGGAAACATTTCCAATCCTGAGCAACATTTTTTTTATTAGAAAATTGGAAAAACCCAATTATCTTTTTTAACATTCTCACTGGGTCTGCAATATCATTAAAAAA
>NJDD01000085.1:267081-284370 GCA_002245505.1 Calephelis nemesis | reverse complement strand
AACATTTTTTTTTATTAGAAAATTGGAAAAACCCAATTATCTTTTTTAACATTCTCACTGGGTCTGCAATATCATTGAAAAAAAAAATACAATAACAACAAAATAACACACACACGCACACACAAACACAAACACACACACGTACACATACACCTTTAGGTACGTACGTATGCGCATACTTTAGTACAAATAACTAGTTTTTCACACTGTTGATAAGGGCCTACCCACGTAAACGGTAAAGAAAGGTATTAAAAGTTTTGCCAAAGGATTTGAATCCTCAATAGCTCAAATGGTAAGAGCATTTGTCAGCATGAGATGAAAGGTAACAGGTTCAAATCCTGCAGGTAGCTAATTAGTTCTATTTCTTTAAAATTTGTAGAAACAATTCAAGCACAGGGCACGTTCTTTAATTTAATTAAATTAATTTTATTTAATTAATTTTTAATTTAATTAAATACATTGTGATTTGGTTCATGTTGCCATTTTGACTTTACTAGTGGTCGCCTGTTGGTCAAAATTCGACCATAATCAAATTTAATATCTTGTTGATAGGAACACCATTTCCATTTCTCAAGACCAACTACTTTGTTTCCAAACTTTATAGTGCGCCATCTGTGATCTTTTATTGTTATCATCAATATATATTTGTTTGTGTGTGTCAAATGCATGATAGTGTGGGTAATGTTTTATTTATTGATTTAATGTTCTTAATAAGCATTTTTATTGAAAAATATTAGCGTTCTGCACTTTTCCTACATATAAACTATAAGTTTGCCAAATTTTATGCTCTTGCGTCCTCACAATTTTCGTAAAAAGGGGTCCAAAGTTTTGGCATCACGTATTAATAACAAGAAAAACAAAAAGACCGCCTCGTTGGTCGAGTGGCTAACCTACACGCCTAACTACATCGACCAAATGCGAGGCTCGGGTTCGATTCCCGACGCAGGTAGTCATTTGTGTGATGAACATTTACATGTCTGCATTTTCGGGTCTGGGTGTTTATTAAATTTATTCTGGTATCTTTTTAAGCAATTTTATGTAATAGTATCTTTGACTAACACCCATAACACAAGCTTACAATTTGCTTACTTTAGCGTTAGGTTCAATTCGTGTAACTTGTCCACGAATATTTCATATTTATTTATTAATATACATATAGATGTTAAAATAGTATAGAAGAACTTTATAGTAAAATAGGTATGAATAAACAAAACAACTGATAAACGTCGCAGTTTCTTGCTATTCGTAAGTAGAACAAGATACGATGCATTTGGCTCCAACATATGGTAATGTTGATTGTTTGTGACACAATGGCCAACAATTACAATGCTTCTGCCTCTCAATCAACGACTAATGGCCTTTGACCCATTTGCGTCGACTTTACACACCTTTGCGCTTACTGACCTGATTATGTATAGAACAATAATAGATACAAAATAAAGGCGCAACCTGAGAAATAAAAGTTTGAAAATGGAACATTATAATGAGCACAGTTTTTTGTTTTGTGACAGCCTAAGGAAGTGAGAGATAACTGCCAATGGACACCATAGATGTTACAGGTGCGTCGCTGTCCCGTGAAAGTATGTAATTCCAATTGTGTATGTCTCTCGGCTACCTTACCCTCCAGGCTAGAACATGGCAGGGTTATTGTAGCAAAAAGAATAGGTAAAGCGGTGGATCCCTGTTTGACTCCGAGGAAACTAGGAAATATAATTTAATTTTTCCCATACAAACTAAAAGGGTTGAACGAAGTTCACCGGAATAACTAGTACATCATAAATTCCGATGAGTGCATAGAATATTGGGTAAATTATGAGCTGTTTTATAATTAAAAATAGAACAGCGGAACTGTTTCATAACAAGCCATTAAACGGATTTAGAAACAAAGAAAACAAAACGTAAGAGCATCTAATCTGCTACATATAGAACATCTTTCCAGACTTATTTCTTTTGTGAGAGGACAGTAAGCAAGCACACTTTGTTTTTATCTTTTAAAAGTTATAGATTCATTGTTGTCCTGTGGTTTAGCCTAATGTTAAATTCTTTCAGCTGCTCTACTTTAACCGGACCACGAAAGTTTCAAACACTGATAAAGCAGCAGGAATAGGTTAGACGATGGGCCAAGGCCACATCAAAAAACATGAAACAGGACCTTGTAGTTTATCTATGCTCCTTCTTAATATTATGCTAAACTGTTAATCTGACAGCACTAACATAATCCATCGTATTAAACTGATAGATGAAATTATAATTTAAGTATCTTCACGCCCATATCCAGAGGTAGGCAGAGGCACAACCAGGGCACCCACGACTAGCCGGAGATACTAAGTCCCATAATGTGATAGGTGGCAAGCCTATCGCCAACCGGGCACATTTCCAATCCCGACCAACATTTTTTTTATTAGGAAATTGGAAAAATCCAATTTTCTTTTTGTTGGCCGACCCGGGATTCGAACCCGAGACCTCATACAGTCAAGTCCAACACTCGGACCGCTCGACCACAGAGGCGATAACTATAATTTAAACTCAACAAAACTATAAAAAATATGAAAAAACTCCAATTTTATTAGGTACTACATCATCTAAGTAAATGAAATGCTTTTTAAATATAAGCCAAAAACCACTGCCTATATCTTGATCAAATATATTTGAGACTCTCTCAGAATTATGACCCAGTACTTAAGAAAAATAATCATACTAATCCATTTATTACACCGGCCTATAGATACAAATTTTTAGTTTGGTGCAGCTAGGTTCGCATCTGCAGTAGGTAAAGTAGGTAGTACGAATTACATTGTTGCTACTAGATGTCAGCTGACAGCTCTAGTTTACCTACAATTCTCATTTTAACTTTTTTTGGTTTCATTTGAAATCGGTCCTTGTTACAATTACTTTTGTTACATTAATTGTATAAATTATTCAGGACAATCTGACTCAAGAAAATCACTAAAAAAATTTCTTGATGTAGGTAACTTCCAAATAAATTAATACTTTCTTTTTATTACCAAGAGCTGATATGAAAAAAGTTACTAGATTTCTTATCAGCTCACAAAATATACCCAAGTCAGGTATAAAATCTTAGGCACCAAAATGATTGTGGATCAGTGTTATTGGCGGAGTAATCACGTAGCATACAAAACAAACACACAAACGAATCAACAGTCTTTTTTAAAGTCGGTTAAAAAATCTTCAATTAGTCGTTGTATTATTTTATATCAACTCTCTCGAAAAAGCAAATAAGGTTTGCAAATTATTTCTTACTTTTGAAAGGTCATGGAAATATCTCGAAAAAGTCTTATTTATTTTGTTATTAAACCAAAGTCAGAATAAAATATTTACCGCCGTTAAATTTGTCGCTTCAAGTACACCTTCATTAAGTATATGCAAGGTTATTTTAAAATACCAGTGTCAGAGTAAATACGTAATATTTAGTGTATTTGGCTAATCGTTGTGCCTCTGCCTACCTCTTCGGGGATATGGGCATGAAGATGCTTACTTTCTTTTACTTATATTTATTTTACTTTACTTATATAAACGGCTCCACAGATTTGATCTAAATTTTGTATTTTGGATTCCTGACTGGTTTGAAAACACAATTTGACCCGATAGATGGCGCTGCTAAAAGGCAGATAAAAAAACGATGAATATGTGTACTATAAATCGCTCTTTTATTATCGAGGGTGGTTTCAATAATATTCAAAACCGGCCTGTTCGTATTTCCCCGTGTTGGTCCGGGCTTCTTTGTAGAATAGACCATCTGCCTTTCTGTGCCAAGCAGCCGTAAAAGGCGAGCATAGGCTTTCCGTCACTAACACTGTGACATCTGACTAGGTGGTAGAGTTTCGCAGCGACTCACCCGGATTGGTACCACCGCCTTACGTATTCCTACCGCCATAACGTCATGACGTGTTCCGGTTCGTAGGGTAAAGTAGCCAGTTAACTTACTTTTGCTTGAGGCCTAACATCCCGGCCTCTGGTTGGCAACGCACCATTACCACCTTTGGTGACTCTAGGCGGCTGGAATTTCTTACCATCAGGAAATCCGTCTGCTTGTTTGCCTTCCAATGTTTAAAAAAAACAAGTAATGCCTCTGCCTAACCTTCAAGGGACTTGGTTAGAATTTAAGTATGTATGTTATGTAACAAACATCGTACAATAAGCAGAGGTTTAAAGTTTTTTTCATAAACTTCCAGTTATTTTTTTACCGCCTCGTTGGTCGAGTGGCTAGCGTACACGCCTATTTAGGGTACACCGATCAAATGTAAAGCTCGGGTTGGATTCACGACGGGGGCAGGCATTTGTGTGATTAATGCATATCCGGGTCTGGGTTTTTATTAAATATATTTCGGTATCTATTTAATTTTTTTTTTATTTAAGTATTTCTATGTATTAGTATCGTTGACTAACACCCATAACACAAGCAGATAATTTGCTTACTTTGGGGTTAGATTTAATTTCTGTATCTTGTCCAGATATATTTAATATGTCTAAGTTAAGTACTATTATTCGCAAAGATCAATATTCTATAGATACTAACAAGCAATATTTCATAAGAGATCAATGAACTAAGAACCTCGACAACTAGAATGCATTTACACGTGAAATACAACAATATTTTATCAATGCTGCCTACATATTCATTCTTAGAATTATCGGCTACGTAAAATCACAGCCTGATGGAGATTCTACATTGTTTGACAAAATTCAATTTTAAGCCCGCACTGCAATAAGAGAGGAGTTACATGTTTGATGTTCGTCTGAGTGTGTCTTTGTCACACAAAAATTGACATGAAATTGAAAATTTGTTCTAAATAAAATTATTTAATTTAGGTTTAAGTATGGATTTCTGCAAAGTAACGCCTTCTTCTATCAATTTTCGAAAATTTGTTCATTGTTCTTTTTGTATATCATTTGTAACTTTACTAAAACCTAGCAGTTTACGGTTTTTACAAGCGAGGGTTGTCTTTTACCCACAGGAGTGAAGTGGAGGAGTGGAGTCTGTTTATGTGCTATTTTATAACATTCTTTAATTATTTTTTTTATGATATTGGAAGGCAAACAAGCAGACGGATTTCTAGATGGTAAGAAATTTGCGTTGCCTAGAGACACCAAAGGTGGTAATGATGCGTTGCCAACCTGAGGCCAAGATGGTAAGCCTCGGGCAAAAGAAGTTTACCGGATACCTTAACCTAAAAAACGGAACACGTCATGACGTTATGGCGGCAGGAATAGGTATGGCGGTGGTATCAATACGGGCGAGTTGCTGCGAAACTCTACCACCTAGTCAAATGTCACGGTGTAAATGTCGGTAAGCCTTTGCTCGCTTTTTACGAGCTGCCTGGCAGGATTGCAGATGGTCTATTCTGCAAAGGAGCCCGGACCAACACGGGATCTATTTTGAACTATTGACCAAGAATACAATAACATCCAAAATTGCATATGGCTGAACGTTACTTATTACAAAAGATCCACTGACACACTTTTTTTTGCACGCGCAGTGATACAGTTTGCGCTTATGAAGCCTCTACTTTCTCTTTGCAATTAAAAAGGCCAGACTTCATTTTTAATACGAATAGCTCTTAAGCTCTTAGGATTTATCAAATCGTAACGGTATATATATTAGTCAGTCTTAGCATCTGTTAGTTATTTCGAACACTAAATAGATTATAGGTTAGATTAGCATAAGTTTAGATATATTATTTTGTTTTATGAAGCCCTACCTTAGTTTTCTAAATACATAAACTGCCTTCTTCACCCTAAGGTTGTCTGGCAGAGATCGTTCTGAAGCGATAAAACCACCTTCGTGCACCTAAGTTAAATATTGTAAGTGAAACAGTGTGTATTATTTTTAAATTTTGGTGTATAATCAAGTGTATTCATTTATTTATTCATTAGATTGTCACATTTTTATATCAATTTTTTTGAAATGAAATGAAATGAAAATTATTTATTTGCGGAATATGTGTGTTAAAAAGTTGTTAATAAGATATTTAAGAATACAACATATTCTACCACATCGTGGTGTGCAAATATTGAATTAAATTTAAGAAGTTACATATTTAATATATAAAATGTACATTTAAATCGCAGCACTTATTTACATTTTTAATAAACATTTTATTTATTTATAAACATAAGTTGCATAATTTATTATAATTAAATTTAAAGGTAGATTAATTATTAGTCCTATCTACCGTACACTACCACCGTTTCCAAAGCTAGCCAGTCGGGAGAAGAAACGGCGAAACAAACTCCCCGGCAACCAATGGCAACCATGATTTTGTTACTTAAATTAGGTTTAAATTTATAAAAAAAATATTTATACATATTTTATTTATTTATGCTTGTCAGCAAGAAAATCTTTTACACTATAATATGTCTTCTCTAATAGCAAATCAAATACCTTCTTTCGAAATCTTTTTACTGGAAGTGATTTCGTTTCGATTTTAAGTTATCGAAATTCACTGGTGTTAGTTATACTGGTGAATATGTGCAGCAACTTGCTCGCTTAGGATTTACTTTACCTATTCCTTTCGCCGTAATGACAGTGTCTGGCATTGCCGTGTTCCGGTACAGAGAGTAGGGCTGGTAGAATTGCTAATTAGGCCTTAAATGACTGGGTTTTATTAACCAACTTTAATCATAACTTTTTTTGCAACCAAAACCCTTACCCTAACTCATTCGTTGTGATCTTTACCTTACTTAAAATCACAAATATTATATAATGTCACGATGAATGACATAATTTTATATTTATTGTTGCGGCAGTAAAAGGTATTATACCCGGGAAATGTTTTTTGTGCAATAAAACGGCGCAGTACTTATAAAAGAGAAAGCACAGTACTAATAAAAAAGGCAATACCAATAAAAGAGACATCCTTAGCCGGTAGACACCACAGATGTGATAGGTGCATCAATGTGCAATATCTATCGGCTACATCCTTACCGGAACATAGCACTATGATTATGAAGTCAGAAATGGGTAGAACAGTACATTCTACCAGGGACCTATCTACCCTATACCTGTCATTGTAGGATTTTACCACTTAGTTTTAATTGGTCTATTATTTTATTATTGGTAACAGCCGATGGAGTCGTCAGATCTCAACACCAAAACAAGATTGATTTTAGTTAATTTTTGTATGTGTATTTTATCAAAAAAATATACTTCAAACATACTTCAAGGATACATAAATGAATATCTTCGCCTATTTAACGTAGAATTTATTCATTTACCGATTAAAATGTAAATATTCATATGGCTTCGTAAATTTATATAGGTCAAAACAATATTTAAAATACGTACGACATTCAAGAATCGAAGAATCGTCCGTAGTTTTTTAAATCTATATATTAATACGTGATGCCAAAACTTTGGACTCCTCTTTACGAAAATTGCGAGGACGCAGGAGCATATAATTTGGCACACTTATGGTTTATGTGTGGGAGAAGTGCAGAACGCTAATATTTTTCAATAATAATGCTTATAAAGCACAGTCAATCAATAAATAAAACAATACCCACACTATGCATTTGACACACACAAACAAATATATTGATGATAACGATAAAAGATCACAGATAGCGCACTAAAAAGTTTGGAAACAAAGTCTTGAGAAATGAAGATGGCATTCTTATCAACAAGATTTTAAAATTTATTATGGTCGAGTTTCGACCAACGGGCGACCACTAACTAGTATTTAAAAATACATACGACATTCAAGAATCAAAGAATCGTCCTTATAAATACAAATAGTTCGATGTAGAAATTTTAATCCTATGAAATTGAAACCTTTTTTAATTTTTTTTACCACATCCGTAATAAAGAGATTATATAATGCGAGACGTCTTGGAATTATCATCAATCAACTTCTGTGAATTTGTTCTTTAATATTTATTCATTGGTTACGGTACCTTTAAGTAGTTTTGTAAATAAAAGTACGTAATCGCGTCTGGCGATGATAATAGATATCGTTTATCATTGTTCGGCTTAGAATGCTTAGCTAATACGATTTAAATTTTTTTTTTTCAATATTATCGCCTCTGTGGTCTGCTGGTCTAGGTTTTAGACTTGACTACATGATGTCCCGGGTACGATTCCCTTTTGTTTTTTTTTTCAATTTTGTAATAAATAAAATGTTGCTGTAGGTGTGTTATGAGTTTGATGTTTTTGTGTTGAGTTTGTTTATTTGTGGCATCGTAATTCGTAAACGAATAGATCGATTTTTATGCGGATTTGACTGACGTGATTGAGTTAGTACTCAGATACATTACCGATTGGTAATAATTGGATTTTGTAGTAGATTATTGACTTTTTTATTATTTTTGGTAGTCAACAAAATATCGCCTCTGTTGTTTAGCGGCGTTAGACTTGACTTCTTGATGTCCCCTTCTTAAAGTTGAGGTTTGATCCCCGGGTCGGGCAACGAAATAAAAATAAGAGATGGAACATTTTAAACATGTTAGATTAGTCCAAGAAAAGTTATCCGAGAAACAGATTAAAAGTCTGTAGACCATGTACAAACTAATCTCACAACACTGAATGTGTTTTGTCTCTTTCTGTTACTATGGTTTAAAGAAGATAGCAACAAGTTAAATTAGATTAGTGTCAACAAAATAAACCATTATCAAAAAAGTTACTCGGACTAAAAACACACTAACACAAAAACCGGATTTGAAAAACCGAAGCCATTCGGCGTTTATGACGTCGTCGATGTCAATGTCATTTACATCACCTGTGGCCTGCATATTATACAGCAGAGCCGGTTTACTTGGTCTCTGACGAAAATCATGACTAATGGTAATTGGAAATCCCAGAGGCTGGCGTAAACCAAGATTATTTAACGATATATAGGAAAGTTTACATACATATCTTCACGTCAAATCCCTTACGGGTAGGTAAAGAGTGTCGAATGCAAATCTTATGATCCTGACAGACTTTTCTGCCTTCCTCCGCATTCATGACTCTTTCATACAAATACGCTGGTTTCGGAAATTCTTAATACCAGCCTTGGATAATATCTGAGCGATTTGATAGTGGAATGTCAGCCTTGGTCTCCCCGGGTACCTACATCCATCCACATTCGCATTGTATATCTGCTTTGTCAATCTTTTATCTGTCATTTTTCCACATTTTTTCAAACATCACTCGTATTTATCCTTAGTATTGACACATTGTGGAACAGTACAAGTAACATTTAAAAATCATGCAATGAAATTCCAGGTGCTAACGATAAAAAGTATACATTCTAAAGTGCTATATCTCCTAATATATAAAAATTATTCTCATATCGAGTTTGGATATTAAGGTTTTCTTATAAAATTTGTCATTCCGAGAAATAACTTAATTGTAAAGCAAAGGCGAAGCAACAAGTAAATAATATTAATATAATAATAAACAATAATAAAATAAATAATAAATGTTAAAAATTTATTTATATATTATATAAATATTTTTTTAAAATTTTTAGCACTATCTTCTGTTAGTCTGTCTAGAAATTTGTTTTTTAATCTACATGACTGATTTTGATGATACAGTGTAATTATGGCTTTAGTTTATACTATTATTATTTTTCATGATATTAGAAGGTAAATAACCAGACGGATTACCTGATGGTAAGAAATTCCCGCGGCCTAGAGACACCAAAGATGGTAATGGTGTGTTGCCAACCTGAGTCCGGGATGTTAGGCCTCGAACAAAAGTAAGTTTACTGGCTACCTTACCCCCGAACCGGAACACGAGATGACGTTATGACGGTAGGAATAGCTGGTACCAATCCAGGTGAGTCGCTGCGAAACTACCACCTAGTCAGATGTCAAGGTGTTAGTAACGGTGAGCCTATGCTTGCCTTTTACGAGCTGCCTGGCAGGAAGGCAGATGGTCTATTCTGCAAACGAGCCCGGACCAATACAGGGAACATTTAGTATAATTCTTAGTCAATTGCACAAAAAAAAGAAACATTTATTTCAAACTTGTTTTGATAACTTTTACTTCACCACACAAAAACTTCTAAACAAATATTGTTCAAATTTGGAATGATGGTATGTTAAACTACCGGACAACATTTATTTTGGAAAAAATATATTCCTGGCAACTCGTAAAAAGCCAGCATAGGCTTACCGTCACTAACACTGTGACATCCTACTAAGTGGTAGAGTTTATTTGGTGTGGAGTGGGATTGGTGCCGCCGCCTTACCTATTCCTGCCACCATAACGTCAAATGCTTGCCGTTGACGTATTCCGGTAAATTTACTTTTGCTCGAGGCCTAAAATCTCGGCCTCAGGTTGGCAACGCACCATTACCACCTTTGATGTCTCTAGGCGGCGAGAATTTCTCACCATCAGGAAATCCGCGTGCTTGTTTGCCTTCCAATGTCGTAAAAAAATATATGATTATCATCAAGCAAAGACGCGGGTAGCCGTTAGTAAACTAATTGTTTGTGTTATCTCGTAAATCCATTAATTTTAGTATCTATTAAATGTACCATTTACAAAAATACCATTAAAATGGTAAATTAGTTTCCATTACCTTGACTAAAGTGACATCCTCTTATGTCGTTAAGAGCATTTTAACATCTCAAAAATGTATAACACGTAATAAAATCGCACAAGAATTATGTCTGTTTTTACGCATATTATAGATAAAAGTGTGATAACTTATAAGATAGACATTTTTAGAGTAAGAGCAAAATACCTTAGCGCACATAACCCTGAAAAGGTAGGCAGAGGCACAATCAGGGCACCCACGACTAGGCGACGAAGAAGACTTTAAATCCAACAATATGCTAGGCGGCAAGCTTATCGCCAACCGGGCACGCATCCAAACCCAAACAACTTTTTTTTTATTAAAAAACTGAAAAAATCTAATTTCCGTTTTGTTGCCCGACCCGAAAATCGACCGGACCTCATGTAGTTAAATCAAACACCTTGACCGCTGGACCACACAGGCGAATATAGATATTTTTAAACCTAAATCTTTATTTTTTCTTTCGTTATTAGAATAGTTGGACCACTTGACGCCACTAACACCCATAACACAATTATACAATTTGATAACTATAAGGTCACATTCTTCACGCCCGTATCCCCGAAGGGGAAGGCAGAGGCACAACCACGACTAGCCGAAGACACTAAGTCCCACAATGTGATAGGTGGCAATGCTATCACCAACCGGGCACATTTCCAATCCCAAACAACTTTTTTTATTAGAAAATCGGAAAAACCCAATTTTTGTTTTTGTTGTCCGACCCAGGATTCGAACCCGGGACCTCATGCAGTCAAGTCCGACAACTGAACCGCTAGACCACAGAGACGATCTATATACAAGGATTTAATATAGATATATTTATTTACCTAGTAATTCTTGTTTAACCATTTAATCATTAATAAAAGTTGAAATTTTATGGTCAGGTTTTTATTATGGGTATTTTAATTTCTTTTTATTGTTTTGCAAAATACATATTCTTAGTATTTTAAGCAAATGCAAAAAAGACAAACATAGTAGCAGCCAAGTTATCTTCAATTAAAAAAAATGTATAATACCATGCGAGAGTTATTTAGTTTGTTACATAATTTAGATAAACTTTCACGAAATACAATTCTATCTACATTTATTCGGCTGCAAGCAAGGGTTATATATATTTTTATTATAGGATTACATATAATTTACATTTATATGTTACTGTAAATGTGAAATTTTATAGAATTCCTAGGCAATGTATAAAACTATGGAATTTTCATAGAATTGATACATTAAGTTTATTTGAAAGGGTTATCCATTCCGAACTGTTTCTTAAAATTTGGCTGTAGTTTTAGATTCAATATACGAAATTTTTTACCATCTGTTCAATACAAAAAAAACCTTTAATAACAGATTAAAGTTACACCAAAATAAATCTACATTAGGTAAGTGTAGTTTCTAAACCAGTTTCGGGTAAAGGGTTTAACGGGAGTGAACTATGGTCACCCCGCAGCGTTAATGGTCTTTGTTAGATATGTTAGTAAGCGGAAATCATAAAAGCAATGTGACTGTGGTTTTATAGCTTTATTTTTATGCCACTAAATATTTAATGTAAATTAAAAAAACGGCTAAGTTTGAGTCGGAACCGCGCTTAAAGGGTTCCGTACCATTATCTATTAAAAATTACATTTGTTGTATGGGAGCCCCCTAATATTAACTTTATTGTTATTTAATTAATTTTTTGAAAGGTAATATATAAATAAATATTCTATAAAAAATTTTAAGAGTCTACCTATTACCGTTTTTAAAATTTAGCAAAAAAAGACGAAATACACACGTTTATAATATGAGGAGCCCTTTAATATTTTTTTTTCATATTTAGTATTTGTTGTTACAGCGATAACGGAAATACATCTTTTGTGAAAATTTCAGCTTTCTAGCTATCACGGTTTATGAGATGCAGCCTGGAGACAGAGAGACAGACAGCGGAGACTACTAATAGGGTCCGTTTTTATCCTTTGGGTGCGGAACCCTAAAAAGAAAAAATATTTAATGAAAGTCTCCTTTTATTTGACGAAACGCGGTGGAGGTTTTTGTTCGATATGTTTATTTTTTATGTTAGACCAGGCACTGGAGTAGTTCGTTTTATGTTTGTTATATATATAGAGTATACTCTCAAGATGGTTTCCAAAAAGTTTTATAGCAATTAGTTTTATATTAATAATATGTATTTCATTGTTTATGACAACATACTGCGTATTTCGGAATTAAAGACCATTTTGTATAGTTTTGCTGCGTCATAATTATTCTTCTATACCATATTTTATGTAAATAATATAGTAACTATAAGATCTGTGTTTACATTTATGGTGAAAAATATAACATCTATCCGAATACAACAATCTTTTTTTTCGAATTCCTATTGACGCGTAAATCAAGTAAAAACTACTAGATCAGTTTAAATTGTGTTTTCAAAATTTAAAATGATTAAATTAAAAACTACATTTTACACAAAAAATATAAAACTAGACAGATTCCTTGTAGTTTTTTGCTTAAAGTAAGTACACCAAAGAGATTGGAGATCTTATCACTTCAAAGCGATCTCAACATTAGGGTGAAGAATCTAATAAATATTAAAAAAAACGTAAATAGTGAACTAAGATTTCTTCATTCAAAACAAGTTTTATCTAATGGTAATGTAAGAAATACACATCTATACCAAAAATATAATAGTGTGTTTCAAACATTTATGTTTAATAAATTTATTATGTTATCAATTTAAGTATTTCTATGTATTAGAATCGTTGACTAACACCCATAACACAAGCATATAATTTGATTACTTTGGGGTGAGATTCAATTTGTGTAACTTGTCCAAGGATATTTATTGTTATCATTATTATATATCTGAAGATCCTCTGAATCAATTGGTCTAACTTCTAAACTACCACAATGACGGGTAGTGACGGATGTCTAAAGTATTTTCCAAGGTCAACAGTAGCTACTTTAATACATACAAGAATCAAATAACAAAAGAAAGTTGATCCGGAGCATCGACGTACTCGTATTATAGGCGAGATCTTTTGAGTGTCAGATTATCACAAAAGCCGTCTCTATGCCGACAGAGCTGCTGATCAAGCCTCATAACTAATGATCAGAAAGTCTACAAGTAAGCTTATTATTATGGTAAGTCCTCATTGTAACTTTCTATAAATCTTTTATGACTGATTAAATTTAAAATTTCTGTAATTTTATTTTATTATAAAAAAAAACAAACAGGTGACTCTGCTGTTCTTAGGCTACTATTGTAAGTCTACCAACAAGTACCAATATAGAACACGACAACAGAGAGAATACACTGATTTATTAATTAACCAATAAGGCAGCTTCAACATTTCTCCATATTATGTCCGGGCTCTTGCATAATATACCATCTGCCTTCCTGCGAGGCAGCTCGTAAAATGCCAGCATAGGCTTTCCGTCACTAACACTGTGACATTTGGACGGATTTTTACCACCGTTTTACCTATTCCTGACACCAGAACGTCAGCGCTTGTCGTTGACGTGTTGTAATTCGGATGATAAAGAAGCCGCCAAACTCACTTCTGCTCGAAGTCTACCATCCCGGCCTCAGGTTGATAACGCACCATTACTATCTTTGTTGTCTCTAGGCGGCGTGAATGTTTGCCATCAGGAAGTCCATCTACTTGTTTGGCAAGATCATAAAAATATATAGGTATTTATTATTTACTACTTTTAATTTGTTTTATTAATTTACTAGAGCTTGCTAATGTGGTATTTTGTGCTAGAAGTTGCAGTTAGTGGACTTGCACATCTATCCTAGCTATAAGATAACGTCGCACCCATAACATCTATGGTGTTCTTAAGTGACAGTTTTTTCTTACTAGGCACCTGTTTCTACTTGTTTACTTCAAATTCTGTCAAATTCAGCTTCACAATTCGTGAAATCGGAACAGGTAAGTATAGATATTATAATATTATGGATTGCTAATAGAATACCTACCTTATATTCAGAGGTAGGCAGTTGGCACAACTCGTATAATATTTCACAGACTACATAACGTATCACTATGAGAGAACATAACAGTAAGTGTATGATCTCATACAACTTGATATTACATGATTAGAGTTACTGAGAAAGTTTTCCGGATAATGTAAAGTATCTAGTACATAATATTATCTACAAGTATTTACAAAATATATGTGTGTCACCTGTATGGTCTAGCGGTTCAGTTGTTGGACTTGACTGCATGAGGTCCCGGGTTCAATCCCGGGTCGGGCAACAAAAAGAAAATTGCGTTTTTCCAATTATCTAATAAATAAAACAATTTGCTCTGGATTGGGATTGTGCCCGGTTGGCGATACGCTTGCCACCTATCACATTGTGGGACTTAGTGTCTTCGGCTAGTCGTGGGTGCCCTGGTTGTGCCTCTACCTGCCACTTCAGGGATATGGGCGTGAAGAAACTTTTTTTTACAATGTATGAACAAAGAAACAAACAGAACTACACACAAACTTTTTTAATGGAGTATACCAGTAGGTAATCATTAAATCGTGTAAGTAATTAATTAAATTTATACTTTGTATAAACACAGGTTAAAATAAAATACTTTCATATCAATTTTAAATAAATTAATACATAATTTCAATAAACTAATAACATCGAAGAGTAAATGAATAACGCTTTTTAAAAAATCTAAGATAAAAATAAAATTTATTTAACAAGGCAATAACAAATACAATGGACTATTAATCATTGCAGGTCTTTAGCCTACACAATATAAGATTATTATTTACTACTAATATAAAATTTTAATTAAATTTGTGTCTTAGTTTTAATTAACTACTTCTATTCGCCTCTTCCACGAGAGTACGTGAGGTCTCGGCTTGATTTTCGGGTCGGGCAATCTAAAACGTGATTTCTAATTTCCGTATGAAATTAAATTTGTCCGGGATTAGATAAGAGACCGATTATCAAAAGGTTTGCCAATTATCACGTACTACCTATCACTTCGGGGTATGAGTGTGAAGACAGTCACAAGACAGACAGTAGTAGAATTGTTTTTTCCGATTATTCTTTATATAAATACGGCAAGCAATATGTATGTTACAGCGAGTGCAGGGCCGGTTTTAGAACTAGCAACACCGTGGACAAATTTTTTACAGCATCTCCTAAATGCAACTACAGTAGGTACATGTTCAGGAAAAAACAACGATATAACAGGATAAACAACGTTCCTGAATATATTACATGTAGGTTTTGAGTATTTTTTTATTGAAGGCAAAGTATTTTTATGTTTTAACTAGCTGCGCCCCGCGGTTTCACCCGCGTAAGTCCAAATCCCGCGGGAACTCCGGGATAAAAAGTAGCCTATATGTTATTCTGGGTCTTCAGCTACCTACATACCAAATTTCATCGTAATCGGCTTTGTAGTTTTTGCGTGAAAGAGTAACAAACATCCATACATTCATACATACAAACTTTCGCATTTATAATATTAATAGGATTATAATGCCAATAAACAGGCATTCATGATAACACGAACAAAAAAGTTGATGGATTGTTTAGTGTTTGTCAAATTGGTGCCGATATTTTTGGCACCTATGTGGCAAACAAAATTATATATAAAAATAGTTTTCCTTCTTCTCAGTAGCCTGAGAGATCAGGATATGCGATTGTATTGAATACGACACAGCAAGCACTGATATTACAGGAGCAGGAATAGGTAAGGCGATGGTATTAATCCAAAGGAGTTGCTACACTCTACCTTATAGCCAAAGTCATAGTGTTAGCGATACCTTAAAATATATTCGCATCATACAAGTTACCAATCTGGTAGGCCGTATCTTTAAAAAAACTAGAAACACACCCAGTATGTATGCGAATTGCGTTATCTATTAAACATAATCTCTCAACGTGCCAGCTTCGTTGGTATTCCTAAGTATTGCGCAACTTAAGATTATTTTGCACGTTTTCCCGTTTTAAGAACACGCTTTGTCATCATGACAATATTTTTATAATTTTTAAAATACTATGTCAAAGTTCAGCCCTGTTTTTTTAATGACAAAATTTTATTTCAAATCATAATAAGACCTCTTTGACGAATTATAAGTTACTTTTGGTATTATTATTAAACTTAGAAAAACTCTATGTGAAAGCAAAGTATCTTCACGCCCATCTTCACGAAGCATTTGGCAGAGGCGCAAACAGGGCACCCACGACTAACCGACGACTAACACGACTAACTAACTAAATCCCACAAAGTGATATGTGGCAAGCCTAACGCTAACCGGACACATATCCAATCCTGGGCAACGTTATGTTTATTAGAAAATTAAAAAAAAAATATTTGTCGCCCGACCCGAGATCGAACCCGGGATCTCAAGAAGTCAAGTCCGACGCCGGACAGCTAGACCACAGAGGGAATTTGAAAATAGCTTAAAACCAGTAAACATGATTCTTTATTTTGTGATAAGAGAAGCAATAAGCACACGGCTCTTTTGATGGTAAGAAAGTAACAGTGGCTTGTTCATCCTCGCCATCAGTGATTAACCTGATGGCTTGATGTTACGGTATTGGGTACATACTCATTTACACATAGTACGTCGAGTCATCAGGACAAATGTTTAAACTAAATGCTAGTACTTTTTTTATCACTAATATTTTTTAATTTTTGTTTTATTTTATTTTTCTTCTTTAATAATATATATATTTGCTTTATTTTATTTTTTTCTTTAATTTTGTACGTTACTAACCCAGATATGGACTGTCTGATTTTTTTTATTATGATATAAGTATGCTGTTCTG